>VZTG01000763.1:431655-501684 GCA_013397845.1 Melanocharis versteri | reverse complement strand
ACCCCCCTGCACTGCTCACTATCCACCCACCTGCACTGCTCACCATCCACACACCTGTACTGCTCTCCTGCCACCCACCTGCGGGGCTCATCATCCACCCACCTGCACTGCTCTCCTGCCACCCATCTCCAGGCTCTCCTGCCACCCACCTGCACTGCTCAGCCACCACCCACCTGCCCGGCCATGCTGTGGGCACATCCAGCCTGGGAATGCCACCACAGGTGTTGGGGAGATGCCCCAGACCAGCTGCCCAGTGCCCCGGGAGCCGATAGGGATAAACCAGCCCTGCATCCCACCCAGGCCTGCCCAGCAGAAGGCAGGGAAACCTGCAGGGGAACCTGGGTGTCTGAGGGTGGTAACGAAGGCACCGTGTTGTTCAAACCTCCACCAGTGATCCGTGGTTTCCAGTGGGATGCTGTTCCAGCCAAGAACCAGCGCTGCCCAGACCACTCGCCCGGCACAGCCCATCCCCTCCCCAGCAGCACTCTGATTTTCCAGAGGCAGGGAACTGTCAGCAAAGCTGCCAGCTTTCCACTGAGAGCCTGCAGCCTCACCTTTCCATTACCCAAAGCATCTGACAGCCAGTTATCCTCGTGCTGCCTGAGCAGTACTAGACAGAATGATTGGAATTAGTATTTGCTGCCAAAAAATATTGGATACTTTCTAATCATGCTAGGAGAGCTCTTGCTAGGTTTTCAATCTCAGAGATGCTTAATATAGTGAAGCAGGAAGATGAAGTTTCACTTTCAAGCTGGAATTCAATAATCCTACTTGAAGCAGTTTTAAAAACAAACTTTAACCACAGCCTCAGCATCTAGAGATGCAGGAAAGATCTTATCGCTATTGTATTATCATTAAATTTTAATTCTCTCAAACCTGTGCCATATAATACAGAAGTTAATTCATAACTTATCCCTAGTAATAGCAGCATAAAAATTAGGTTTTTATCTTTTGGGTTTGTATACAACTGTGGGATCCCATGAGTCCAAGTTCAAGATACAGCACCTATTATTTTAATGTTCTGTCCCTGCATTATCACTTGCCATACTTATTTACTGCTTATTTTCTCTACAGTTCTCAATTTCCACAGTACAGCAAAATGCTTTTGTCTTCTATTTTATGTTCTATTAAAAGAGAAATTGAACTCATTGCTTTGACTTTTACCATGGCACTTCGAATATAAGGCAAGCGCCTGATAACAGTCTCGCTTTTATCAGAAGTTTGCACCTTTTCCTCTGCACTAAATATTGTTTCTTCACAGCAAATGAATAAAAACTTTGTTGTTAATGATTCAAGCAAACATTTAAAAATATTAGGCTGGATGTTTCAGCCCTAACTTTGCTTAGAATTATATTTCTGATGTATTGCACATCCTATGCTTTTATGTCGTATGTAAATTTAAACAGTACTATGTATTTTTAAAACCCTGTGTTGAAAGATCTTTAAAGTTGCAAGGCTAAGTGAAGGAAAGCCAAAATTTAACCTGACTGTGCTGCGTCCTGGTGCATTCTCAATTATATTATGTCATAGGTTATTACATCTTGTTAAATTCAACTTGTCTAGCACTCTTCAGACCATTAAAAGATTCTTAAAGAGATGTTACATTTTCTGATTACAGTTTTTGGCTCTTATTTGTGTAGTCTTGTGTTAACAGTCTGATTTTCAAGTACATTTCTTGGTGACACTCAGCTTTGTCTGTGTAGAGCTCTCACTACTAAGTACTTACAGCTGATAAATGCCATTCTTAACAGAGGTGATTTTCATTCTGCCTCGCTCCATTAGTCCAAAGTATAAAATTGCAATGAAAAGCTGCAATGTCCTCTTGGTAGTTTGACTCTACTTTGAGCTCAGTGCTGCCCATATTTATCTAACTTACAGACTCATTCTGGGGGGAAAAAAGCTTCAATTTTATGTACTTTTTTTTAAACCTGCCAAGGTTAGGGACCCAGTTCTGTGAACACTTTTCATGCAATCAGTTCCACCAAATGCCCATCACCTGAGGAGAGAGAATGACCTGTTTCAGGATGGGATATAATGCGCAGCTCTGGTCATATTTTGTAGCTATTAAACTCGATACCATGGACCATAGTGGGAAAAACCTACAATTCGGTTGTTTTAAACCGCCACAAAATCTCCCAACCGCGAATTTCACTGTGGTTTGTACCGGTGATGGGGGAGCTATTTTCACACAACTGTACGCTTTTAAGATTTTTGAATTTCTCATCAGAACCCCAGTAATTAAGTATTTATAGATGACAAAAATGCACCTAACAGGAACAAACCCATTTGTTTCCTATGTGCCTCAAACCTTCCATGAATAAAGTAGTACCAAGGGTAACCTTTCATGAATACAACCTTAGGGATCACAGAGTGCCCTCAATCAATGCAGGGAACTCATGTTGACAGAGTATATGGGAAAAAGATTGAGGTATTAAAGTACATAGCCTCTGGTGTTTTAGATGTAAATACTATAACCATCAAATATTTAGACTCTTATGTAAGCAGTATGTCATTTTTTAAACAGTTACTGCTTGGAATAAATCTTTAAGGATGGAATTTTCAGAAGTGCTCAGTATTGGCCTAACTTTGCTCTTACTGAAATCAATCATAAAATTTTCACAACTTTAGAAAAGGACTTTGTCTGTTTATATGTTTCCACAGCACTAAGCACAATAAGTCTTAATCCTGGCCAGGGCCTTTTGACTCTGCTGTAATCTAAATAAATTGATTTATAGGAGATCAGTTAGATAAATGATGAGGAAACACACATACATATAAAAGAGCTAGGGTTTTTCATGATGGCATATCAGCCTTTGGAACATCTTCATCATTTTCTCTTTGAATCCTAAAACTCATTTGCCTTCTTTTATATTAATTTAATTTCCGTGTTATTAGTTTGTCCAACATAACTCTATGCATCTTAAATTTCCAGTGAAGTATCCCTCCAATAAAATGTAACTTACTTTCTTGACACAAACAAATCCCACGTAATCTACACAATAAACACATTAATTTGGGGATCTGGGTCGTACTTTGTTTCAGCAGAATATAATCTCTCCTCTATTTCCACAAAAGCTGTTGTTAATAACAGTGATATGGAACCTCCTCTATACTTCCAGGAATAACCACCTTTGCTGAGCTGGGAAAGAGGAAGAGAGTGTGTTTCTTTTATAGGTTTGTAGAGTTGTTAGAACTGTTTCTTTTGTTATTTCACAAGATCCATGCAAACATTAATTTACCCAGGGACTGACTTCAGAGGCAGTTATTTCACTTTAATATACATGCCAACCTGAAACCTCTCTAAAAAGACCTTATTTTCTTCCAAAGAGCTGCACTAAGACCAAGACAAAACTACTTCTGCTTTTCACTCAACGTGGGATTTCAAAAGGTCGATACTGAAATGCCTTTCTCCCTATTTTCTCCAAATAAAACGCTACAAGATATTGAAATGAAGGCGTAGTTCCACAGACAATTCTCAAGACATTTTCCTGGGAGCTGCTATCCCCATTACCTCGTCCCTGCTTCAGCCACTTATTCCCAACTCCCTTACTGTGGTTGGAGCTCTGCAGTTGATTTTGGATCCCTGTGATGACCCAGACCAAGACTAAGTCCTCTTTCTCTTCCTTGAAAGTTTGCTTTTACCCTGGGCCCACTCCCAGCCTGGTGCTCCTGTGCAGAGCTGCACCGGGATGAGGGAGGGAGCAGCTCTGAGGAGCAGGAGCTGCACCTGGCAGGGACTGCATCCACACCCACCTGTTCCACGGGACACATTCCTGAACCTCCAAAAGCATTCCCAACACATCCCTCAGGAAAGCAGGAGCGAGCACACATGACAGCAAAAAACTGGCAAAGGAACAAACCTCCGAGAGCAGCCAAAGTTGTAAAATAGGCCAAGGAAGGAATCAGGTAATGATAACAGCTTGTTCATCTTCTTTACCTAAATTCAGGTGATGTTATCACTAGCCCCAGCCTGCTATATATCTTATAGTAAGCAATTTTAGTCTTTCAGATTAGCAAGTTATATATATATTTAGTGCTTTATTCTCAAACTGTTTCACCACAAATGACAGCTCATTTTACAAACAGCTTATCTTATGGCTAAAGATATATAAATACATACTAAAAATGCTGCTGAAAGTCTCAGAATGTATAATGCAGCCTGGTAGACATGGTAGTGATTGTAACACTGCATTGTAGACACAAATGTTAAAGAAACTTGGCAAGAAGCAACACATTTTAGCTACTCAAAATTCAGATTTTCTCAGACTTGTCCCCTTCTGATGAATGGAACATATGGGAGTATTGTTCATAAAACTTACATTGCTTTTCTTGATGTCTACCAAAATTCCTCATCAAGACAATATTTACCAAGATACACACAGATTCAAATTTGAATTAATTACCCAGAAGTTTTTCTGTTCTTCCAGGTTTACTGGAAAAGAAAATCACTTCAGCAGCAATGTGTTGTGAGCATTTAGCAGTGGATGCTATAGCAGCAGAGGTAGCAGAGTGCTTGCTGGGGAAGGGAGCCACCCGGTTAAAAGCCATCAGTGCCGAGTGAGATAAAAGACAGGGAAGAAAGCAGCTGCTTTGCCAAGAAGCAGTTTGAAATCTGACATTATAAACAAAACACATGTAGATCTAGACATAAATCCTCCGTATGCTGAAGGCTCAATAATATTTTAGCTAGCATTGTTACTTACAAACAAACAGCTCCTGAAATACAGCATCACAACTGCAGAACAGCCTTTAACCTTGTGTTCATCCACTCAAGAGCCATGTTATTTATTATCCTTTATCCCTTAATTATGGGGACTTCACCTACTGCTCTCTGCTCATTTGAAATGCAGAATAAAATACAATGGATGTCTAAAGACTTAACAGGTGTCAACCAGATATTTGCCAGCTACCGCTACTATTCTACTGGGAGGAATTGCTGTTCTATAAATACTAATTAGAGTTTTGCACATGATCTTGCTGAAATACCTAAGGTGATGAGTGGCCAGTTGTTACTTTTAAAAGATTAGCACAATTTGAAAAACTAATGTCCCCAATGAGGCAATGCTCACACTGAATAATCAAGAGTTATAGCTGTTCTCTGCCCAAAGGGAATATTTGCTCACTTCATCATTTGGAAAATCTGCTGCCTCTCGAACAACTCACTCTTCTATTTAACTTTGAGAAACTTGTAAAACTTTGTGCAATCAATAAAATAGTACAGTATATGTACTTAGATGGTCTTCCACTGCTGTGCCCACATGGCAGGCTTTACCACCTCTACTTCCAAAGACAGAGCTCTTAGTGTGAAATCATGATTAGGAAACTGCAACAAAATAATGTTTTACTTAAATCAAGCAGCAAAGAAAAATAGGATTACAGTATAAAGTCCATAAACACGGCAAAAATTCAATTTCCTCAAATCTATCTCCCTTTAAATTCTTCACCTCCAGTAAACAGAAAAAACAGACACAGGCAAATCAGAACAGGTCTCTATGATATTGAGGTTTTATATTAAAAATTTATATATAGTAATTTTTGATTTTAAAATCCCCACCAATTCTCTAAAATCCTGGTGCAATATAACCGAAAAAGCAGTTAATTTTAAGCAAAATGTTAAAGTGACATGGCCCATTTCCTTGGTTTGTAGTAAAATCTTGAGTTTTGTCTTGTCCAGTCTGATATGGAAAGCAACTGACGCCACAAGGTGTGACACATTTCTGTATTTCTGTATGTGAGCTGTGCTTCAATGCAGTGAAGTTTGGTACAACTGATACAATCCCTCACTATTTAGTGTCCATGACCACGTGTGGGGAAAACATAATTTTAATCAGAATTTTTTTTCAGGCTTTAAAATTTTTATTTTAAAGAAATCTTTTTCTTTACAGTAAAACTTATATTTTTCCTTATCCCTCAACATACTGCTTCCTCTTTTCCAGTAGCTTATTACTGGAAATGTTTGGCCTTACTTCAAAAGAGAAGGATATGTCAACACCAGAACATCTGTGTCCACATAGAGTGCTTTGATGACAGTGATATACTCCATTTACATCAGTAACACTGAGCTGAACCTTGATGCTGTCTGCATTTAAAGATCTTACCCCACAGGGCAAGAGAATACAGGTCAAAAACGTTGATCTCTGTTTGACACACTCTCTACTTCAAGAGCACTTGGCAGCAATTTGTTCCAGAGTCAAGAATCAAACTCACAAAGTGTTGCAAAGCTCGGAGCCATGTTTGCATAACCACATTCAAAACAAATATTAAAATTCGCAGTCTCTGGAGGCCAATCTACTTTTGATATGCAGGAGTTTGTGAGCAATACGGTCAAATTCTAGCCTGAATACAGTGGGAAGTTTCTCATTTAAATCAAAAAGCCATAACTCAGGCTCGAACATCTGTTCTTAAGAGGAAAAATGTACCTATATCTCTCAAATTCAAAAAGGAAAATAGACACTTTATCACTCTAAAACTCGAAATTTATTATCTTAAAAAGGAAGTGGAATAGTTATGTGTGACACAGAGTTTTGTCAATCAGTGTGGCCAGAGGAAGTTGGGTGAATTTCAGGATGGAACAAATGCCTCCACAGGCAGGCACAACAATGATGAATTCCTCAAATATTTTGCACAGAAGACTTCAGAGGTGAAGCCTGAGCTACAGAGTATTTGTAGCCCATGGCTACTGGTAATCTCCCTTTTAACTGGATTTTAAAACCTTCAGTGTTTTTTCCACTTTTTGTAATTAACATATCATTTTCTAATTTAATTACATTGTGTCCACTAAACTGCTATGCTGACATACACCCTAATATGAGGTGGAGAGTTTCAATATTTTCCTTCCCCACCTTCCTCCCCTCGTGTAAAGCTCAGCACTTTTGCAGCATTGAATGATCCAGTATTGCTCACAAGACTAATACATACAGAACATCAAACAGGATCCAATCGATGCAGCTGGATATTGCCCTGCTCGTGTTCAAGGACCACAACCACCTGTGTGCTGCAATAGCAGCTGCAAGTACTGGTAAATCCTATTTCAGCAAACACAGAAAGAGAAAAATTTGTTTACAGGTTGCACTAGAATGCCATGGAAACAGATACAGAGGTAACTGTGCAAGGCATAATCCAAATGGAAGACAGCCCTGATAGAGCTCATATATCCAAAAATAATATATATGTTTTCCCAGTCGGAAAACACATGCATAAATCCTATTAACATCAAGACAGAAAATTATCCTGAGTAGACCCCAATATCACTAAGGTCCCTGATAACGGTATGGATTAATGTGCACCTTCAAAGCAGAGCAAGATGTTTTCGTATGCAGACTATTAGAAAAAATAAAAATATCTTAATAGAATAATCATCTTTTTAAAGAAAAAAAATTACATCTTGAATTTTTGAAAAAGGATTAAAGTATGGTAGTAGCCCTGTAAAAGGAAGCTGCTCAGCACCTGCTGCCTACACTGTGCCTGGCTCCAGGCAATGTTATTCATTCCTCGCTTTCATGGGAGCAAAATACATCCTCTAAAAATATAAAACACAAAAATAAATAGATCTCCGGGGAAATGGAAGAGAAATCTGTTTTAAAAATAGTGAAGGAGCCTATATGTTCTAAAAAAATAAGTCCATTTTGCATTGTTTTGTAAGATTTACACTTTAATTTGAAACCAAAGTAAGGCATAAAATTTGTATGAAAGCAATATCTGATTTATAGATAAACTTAAAACACAATACACTTAGCTGCAAATACCAGACCCCAGTGAGAGAAGGAAAAGGTTTTGAAAGATGATTAAAATATGCTTGATAAATGTGGCCCTGAAATGCCCCAAAAGATTTTTCTGAAGTTAAATAGTAAACACAATTAACATGACTTTTGCTACAAAAACACTAAATGCAATGGATTTTTTAAATTAATTTTCAATGTTATTACATGTTCCTATTGAGCTGGAATTGACTCAATCCACTAACTGTACTGTGAGACAGTTCTTTTGTCCATATGACATTAAAATCTAGAGAAAAAGCCAAATATCCATTCTGTTGGTCATATGAAGAGGAGGCCACACAATAACAATCTTATGACCACCATTTTCATCTTGTGAGTGGAAAATTTGTGACAGTTGAAGCATTTAAGAAAGATATATTTATAAAGCCCAGATAATGTCCAGCTTGATCAAATGTATTATTAATTAACCAATAAAAAGTAGCAGCTGTGAAGGCTGACAAGAATAACTTACTGTACACCTCTGGCCTAACCTCACTATCCATATTCAAACAAGTCTCCTGGCAAAGGCAAATCATATAATTCTTGGGAGTCTTGCATGCATTCAGACTCACTAGATTTACATATTATTATTCACAGAAGATGTTTCATTACATTTGCTTTGAGAAAATGTACAATCTATATGGGTATTCACATGTTTAATATGCACATGACTTCCCGTCTCGTACATTTTATGGAGCTGATGATGAGGCTGTTTGGCCTCCCTCTGTCTTAGACAGGGCACTGCTCACTCACGTGAGGTCAGCTCACGTGGCAGAGCTCACACTCCTCCACCAAACTACAGCCACCCCAAAACGGGGAGAACAATTCCAAGCAGCTTTTCAAAACCAGAGCAGCCCCAGTCCAGCTCCCATAATATCTGCAGCTTTTTGGGGGGAAAATAATGCCGGCCAAAACTGGGACAAGTAATGTCCTAAGAGCTGGACAGTCGCTGAAAAACAATTTGCCCCAAAAGCCCTGGCTGCTCAGTTTGCTCAAAGGGACATCACTTCGGTCACGCCACTTGAAACAAAGCACTACAAGGGGCCTCTAGAATGCACACTGTCCATCTGCTCCAAAGAGAACCTGCCCTCACAACACTGCTCTATCAAGGTTCTCATACTCTCAGGTAAAAGTGCTCCTCAACCATGGGGTCTTTGGCACAAGTGCCAAGAAAAACACATTTATCTCATCAATTCTTTGTGATAATAACTCACCATTTTGGTCGGCTTGTGGATTTCACCATTGGAGCCATCCCATCTCTGTAGAGGCTTTTCGTTTTACTGAAGTTGACAACGTTGAAAATTACTCTCTGGAGGGGAAAAAAAAGGAAAAGAAAAGAGATCAGGTATAAGTTCTGAAAGAAATTCTGCATCTGTTGCCTATTTCAGATGCATAAAAATATACACAGATAATATATGAAATAGATGTGTACCTCATGAATTATTGTTATTCTCCATAGACCTCAGATAATGGATATCCTGTCTGTTCCAAGTATTTAAAATGTCCATGTTGTTTTACACTGCATTGATACATATGAAATATATGTTTTTAATTTAGTATGCTGATTTTTCAGTAGGAATCCTAGACAGATGAAAAAATAAGCAGAGCAAGTCCAGCTTGCTGCATTTAGCATTACAGAGGTGGGTGGAAAGCTGGGAGATGGGGTAGCATTCCTTGTGAAAGCCTTCTAACTGCTTCATAGAACCATAGGATAGAAACATTGAATTGTTGAAGTTGGAAAAGACTTCCAAGATCAAGTCCAACCATTAATCCAGCACTGCCAAGTCCACAACAAAACAATTTCCCTAAGTACAACATCTACATCCCTCTGGGGAAGGCGACCACTTCCACAGGCAGCCAGCTCCAATCCTTAACAACCCTCTCAGTGAAGACTTTTTTCCTAATATGCCACCTAAAACCTCCTCTGGTACAAGATTCTAAATCTGATCTTAGTTTAAACCAAAACTTTGGGAAAACTGTCGGTGATATTTAACAGGTCAAGGGAAGAGCAAAATTTAGATCTTTAAGGGTAATGGACTGATACTAAAAGCAAATTAATGCAGGGGGAAGACGAGAAAACAGAGACAAAACCTTTTTCTTCACCATCTGTCTGCTCCAAGTGATTTCAAACAAAATCACTTATTCTGTCTCTGTTAAGAAAGTCTAAATTGGATCTATCATCTCATGGAGTACATTGACTTTTCAGATGGTAAATGCAGTATCCCTCATTTGTTGTATTCTTTTGATATCCAACATTGATGTACTCCAAAAAAACAAAACATGAAGACTAAATTAGTTTTTTATAAAACAATCCACAATATAGTGATACATTCAATTTCTAAGTCTCTCTTTACATTTGTTTTTTAAAGTTAGGTGTGAAGACAGACCAGTAAAAATTATATTCACACTTTTCTTTTAGAACAAACTATTGTAATATGGGCACCCTTCATAATGGTCCGTGAGAAGCCTGAGAAGTGAATGACCGCTGTTTAAAATCAAACAATTTTTGACTAAAACAATAAGATCAATTAAGCTTTCATATGTAAAACTTGGCAAAAACAAATCTCGACCTTCCAGGCAGCCTGCTCAGGCAACAGAGAAGGATAAGATTAAAGTGAAAGGAATCAGCAGTGGGACACAAAGAGGAACCAGGCACATTTATCCTTTCATATGGGGCAGGTCGGAAGCCAGGTAAACTGCACAGCCCTAAGTAGCTCTGTATACTCAAGGAAAATTATGCAAGTTTTTTTTAAGGTAAGGTAGTGCTGAAGATTTTGTGAATGGGAGCACACACTTCTATGCGTGCAAATTCTGCAAATCAGTCAAAATGAAATCTAAAAATAACCTGTAGGTTTGACTAGAACTGACATGAAAAACCAGCAAGTTGAGAATATCACATTCTTGAAGGTGGTAATTAAATTTTTCACCAAAGGTAGTGAGGAAACTACATATTCCTGCACAAGAGTTTTCATGTATTTTGAGATTTTCTAATGGTCATGAGATGAACTTATTTTTATACCTCTTGATGAAAGAATGCACTTGATTTACAGAATGTTATGTTTGTAATTTTAAGTATTTAGGATATTGCTCATCTGATGAAATATCCACCTTGGGATGCCTCTAGTTATTTTCTGTCTTCTTATGTTTACAATGGATGGCTTCAAGTTAGAGAATGATTTTCAGGTCTCTACATGCTTTATGCTCTACACAGAAGCATTTCCCTCTATTAGAATGCTCAGATTTTCCTCCGTTACTTAATTCTGTTCATATTTTTGAAAACAAATTAAGTTGCAACAAATTGGTTTGTTAATCTTGATGTTTGCATGGAGTGAATGAAACAAACAAGATCTCCAAACCAATTGCCTTAAACTTTGGATGCAATCATGTCACTGTTGGAAAGGGAAAGTTGCTAATTTTGTTACATACTGACTCAGAGCAGACAGCTGGTAGAGAATGTTCTTATTCCAATCAAGCTTATTTTGTATAATGAGTTGGGCAAATGTACACAACTGGGTAAGCAATGTATATAAAAACAAAAATATGCAGCTCATTTAACAAAACACTGCAGATTATAGCGTTTCGAGCGCTCCTGTTCGCCGCGGAGCGAGCAGTTAGCAATGCGTGCAATTCTCCCAGCATGGCACGGAGCGAGATTGGCAGAACCAAAAATTTAACAGCACAGAGCAGAACTTTATCAACACACACCACTGAAGTAATAAAGCACACAAACCGAAGCACTCAAATGAGCAGCTGAACTCCGTCAAGTATTCCTGGTGATAGTTAAAATAGTCCATGCAGCTCAGGCAGTGAAGTGTGCAAAAATATAATGACTACAGGATACACACTGGAAACACACGCTGGAAAAATATGCAGCTTGCTCAATAAGGTATGCAAACAGCTTTGAACTGAATACTATCATAAAAGGCTGTGATACAGCAAAGTTTCACTGAACAAATCTAATTTTTAGTCTAATTTCTGTCTATACTTATACCCTTTAACACACCAGTTATGCAGCGTAAAGAGCAAAAGGACTAGATACAAACTGTGCACATTAAAACACCTTTTTTGCAAGAAAATTATCACTATTCTGAATGATTATATGAATTATAGAGATTTACAAGAGTGTCACTTATAAGCAATATAATTGAGATACTCCAAAATGAGTATTCAAGAATTTAAGAAATGTCAAATTAGGAAAATAAAACTAGATTAAATGTACTTAAAATTCCCTAGAAATTGTTCTGGTCTCCAGAGCATCAATACAGAGAAATATGTTGGAAATTTTTACAATAAAAATACTTGTTGGGTATTTGGGAGTGTACGAATACCACTAAAAGAAGCAATATTCAAAACGATGCTGTACCAGAAATTATAATTCTGTGCTTTCCCTTCAGATTTAGATAAAATCTTAAATCTATTGCATTATTCTGACAAGGTGATCAGCAACTCCTGGATAGGTGGAAGAGGCGAGGTGCAGAAAAGCCTCTCAGGGCAGCTCCGAGTCAAACCACGCTCTTGGGAATGCACCAGGACGCGTTGTGGCTTCACAGCAGGAGGGAGAACAACTGCTGCAGTCTCAGGCTCTGTGCTCGGGCTGCCAGATCTGAGGCAGATGTTGGAGAACATGAGACAAGGCAGGCAAGTTCTGCCCACTGAGAGAAGGAGGAGGACGTCCTCTTTCCATAACATGTGCAGGAAGTTTGAATTTGAAGGTATCTTGCTGCTAAAACCACTAGGACAGAAAATTAAGGAAAAGCTTGGCCCTTCCTTTAGCCTTAAAATTTACTGATTATGTCTAGTTTTCCCTATAGTCCTTTGCAGACTTACTTCAGGATTTAAAAGCACAAACAGGTATTAAGGGATGCTCAGTGCATTTAACACGAGCAAGATAAAGATGAACCATGACCACAAGGGGGAAAAGCGGCTGAAACATGTCACGTATTTTTTCTTATTGCCAGCAGTTTTCCTGACTGGAAGGAGCTGGAAGGAGCTGCTGGCTATCTGGGGGGCAAGCACACAGCAGGGTGGTTTTGGTTTGGAGCTGAAGGCACTGAGTGTGGATGGTTGCACTGAGCATCACATTCCAGCAGGCTGCTGGGAGCACAGGGTTCACCCCACTCCCAGCAGGTTTTCCAACTGACGCAGGTTTCCAAAAGAAACTCACACCTTTGACAAAGGTTAAGTGCCTTCCTCCAGGATAAGGACACACTAGGTCCCTTCAAAAAGGCTCCCAGGTTTATTTTGCATGGTTTTCCCTGGCTGGCTGCTCACAGAAATAACTGTGCAGCTCTGGCTGACATTAAAACGGAAAAAAACCAAACAAACACACCATAGAACACCACA
Organism: Melanocharis versteri; assembly: GCA_013397845.1. Lineage (NCBI taxonomy): Eukaryota > Metazoa > Chordata > Aves > Passeriformes > Melanocharitidae > Melanocharis > Melanocharis versteri. The sequence continues at coordinate 488,584 of VZTG01000763.1, read as the reverse complement.
AAATTGTGCCTGAGGCAGACACCTGGCACAGAAAATTTTGTGTCAAATCATTACAAGTATGAGAAGTTTTAACTAACTGAAAATAGGGTTTGCAGTAGGAAGTGTCAGGCCTTCTTAATATTGATGTAACATACATATATTAAATACTTACAATTATGTAATATATTTAATATTAATAGCATAATAATTTCAATTCAGTGGACAATGCTGAATGGTCCAAATATGACACAAACTTCACTATGAGCTATCAAAGTGCCTGGGGACCAATTGTTTGAAGTCAGTCATGAGCAATGTCTTTATTTAACCAGCCAAAATAAGAGAACTGGGCACTAAGTATTAATACTAAAACCTTTCAGCTGAAATTAAGTTTGAGCTCTTGTCCTCTGAATGAACATTAAAGATCCAAAGGCTGTGGATACCATGGGGCTCTGCCTTGCTTACACTGCTCAATATCTTGATTTCCTCTCCTGTAGATTCTTTAGATATTACTGTGTTTTGTGAATTCCTGAAACCTGCACCTTTTTTTGAGTTGGGTTCTTGCCTTGGAGAATCTTGGTTATCCTTTCCTTCCTTCCTTTTTTTAAAAAAAAAGTAAAGATGTAAGTTTTCATCCCTTTAAAGGGCAGATCTACTTCAGAAGGAGAGAAAGAAAAAAAAACACAAAGAAAGAAAAATGAACCAACCCCATGACTTGTGAGATTTTGAGACACCATTTATGAATGTGAGAAAGTGGCAACATGGGATTGCTGCCTGCTCACCAAAAAAAGTGCTGCATTTCGGTATTTGAATCAGAAGGTCTTGAGGATCTTTTCTGACAAAGCACCTTATACAAAGCTGTACAAAAATAAACGACACCGGAGGGACTTCAAAATGGAAAGAAAAAAGTGTCACCTGCAACTGTTATCAATGCTGAAGAAAACAAGTAATATAACAGTCAGGTCTGCGCAAAATCCCCAATGAGAACTTACAAACAGCGTTTTTCTGACCTTTTCAAATTTAAATCATTCATTACTGCTAACATTTTAAAATAACCCATGCTTTTCTTTTCCCTTTGTAGGAACACTTGTCCTTTCAAATGGAAAAGTTTTTAATATTGATAGCATTTAGCCTTTTCCTCTTCAGCTAAGGAGCTTTCAAAACCTGCTGATGCTCAGGAGGGGAACATAAATTCTCACTTTCAGAGGGGGGAGGATGCTGGGGACCACTGAGAGCTCCACCAGACTCACTCAGCAGCTGCACCTGTGTCTTGTTAACTGGAAACTGTCAAGTCTTTACAACACAACGGAATTTTAGGAAAGTGACGCAGCAAATGCATTACAGATTGTGAATTATTGGAGTTTTTCCCCTGGTAGAGATCTTCACTTAGTTACTTGAAAGAGAGGAATGCTGAAGTCTGGGATGTTGCAAAGAGCAACATTAAAATGAGACCCAAAGGATTTTAATACAAGACCTCTGATATAATGCTTTGCTAACTATGAATTTGGTTTAGCCTTTATTGTGGTATTTGTCTGTGTGTTGGAGATATTCTTGGGTTTGATGGTACCCAACACCCTTAAGCTGTGTTTTTTAGGTACTCCCTGTTTAATGCCATGCTCTGGACTGACCACTAACCTGGCTTCTCTGTGTGACCCGTTGGACTTGAAAATTGTGAGGGAAAAATGCACTCCAAGTTTTCCCAACTCAACTTTTTTTTAGAAAAGCAGCATTTTTTTAATTGAACAGAATAACAATATTGTTCTCTTGCCATCATAAGTCAGCGTTCTGTTTTAACTTTTCATCTGAACATCAATAATCTGAAACTTTCAAGTGAAAACTCAGAAATGTCCATTTGGAAAGCCAGCAGTTGTGTAATTAGACTGACTCCTGTTCCTTGCTCCCTTGGGCCAAAATCTCCAATAGAATTGCAAATGTGTCACAAGACATATATTGGATTGTGTTGATTCATCAAAAAGAAAATAGCACGAGTCCTGACAGGGCATATAACCAGGCTACAGAGTTATTTAAAACAGGTTTGAAGCTGAAACCTTCTTGCCGTTGTTTTTTCCATTCTTTGTAGCAAAAGATCAAAATATTTGCAAAAATAACAAAGGCATCTTTATTTAATCAGCTTAGGGGGAAAAAACAGTACTTTTTTTATTTCCTATCTTTTAATATATAAGCAGGCTTTGGCGAAAAAGCTGCTTCTAGTTCCATCGCTGGGAAATTGCAGAGCTACAGGGATGTGTGAGCAACTTTTTATTTGATAACTGACAGGTGCCTGAGCCCTGTTGGTCTTGTCGTTGCCTTTTTCCATATCCATGAATATTTTCAGGAATCAGTAATACAAGAAAACAGTGCATGGTCTTTCTCTGAGACTTTCTCAACCAGCTAAATTATTTCCTAATACATTCCATGCCACATTGCAGCCACTGCCAGATGACATTTGAAGTAGCATCATGTATTAAACTCGTTCTGCATAATTACAGAAGCTATCCATGTTTAGGTTCTATATTCTTTTCAATCAATATTATGGCTGCAGGTGGATAGTAACAGCTGGCTGTTCTGGAACGTGTTAGCAAAATTTGCGGATATCTTACATCCCTCAAGAGGAAGCAGCTGAAAAGACTTACATTTTCCTTTTCCTAATAGAAATTATTTAGCCAGTGAGAAGAAATGCTGCAAAGTTTTGTAGGATTTGAAATAGTTATAATAATAACATCTTCTTGGTGGTACAAAAAGATAATGCTATCAATGAAATGCTTTCTAGCCCAAACAGCCTTCATGGTGCAGGGCCCACAGGAGGCTTCAAAACAATGAGATCAGTCTGGAAAAGGGAAAGGGCCAGAAAAAGCCACCACATATAGGAACTATGGTAAGAACAAAAGGCCCATGTTTATGAGCACTGGCATAAAGTGTGTCCTGAAGAGCAGAGCATGAAGTGGCACTAAGTTCATGTGGGAGCATTCTACACACTGCACAGACTGCTTTTCTGGGCCCCTCATAAAGTGTAAATCAGCCCATGATCCAAAATCAAAGTGTCCCTTACCAAGAAGGGAAACACTTACCAACAAATCAGACCCTGGTGATGGACACCAAAGTGACACAGAGCTTAAAGCATGCAGGTGGAGTGCTGAACACCAACACTCCCCCAAAATCCTGCAAGGCAGCAGGTGAGAGTGGCACTAACCATGACAGAGGGGCACTGATACTCGTATGGATCATGATTTTGCTCAACCCCTAAACACACAGAAGGTAATAATCACGATTTAAATAGCATGCAAACAAAAAGGCAGCAATCCATCTGATATCCAGGCTGGAAGATGTGAATGAAAAAGCCTTTTCAAGTGTAGGTCCTTGTGAGGAAGATAAAGAAAGCCCTGTTAAGGGAGAGATTTGGATGAAGCTTTTCCAGCAATTGTTCACTTTGTATTTTTGCAGCTGGCATTTTTCACAGTTAAAAGCTAATGTTTGTCTGGAGCTTGTGGGAAAATTCTGTGGGGGAAAAGAGAGAGATGATAACACAGAAGGCAAGACAGGGTATATGGGAGAGCTCAAAACCAGCACCAATGTATTTGCCTCAGTGTTCTCTGACGGGTTACAAAACAATGACATTTTGATGTGTACAACAACCCCTGGTTATTACTGCCAGTGGTCTTGGTCACGTTACTGGGATCACAGCCTTGCAAACCTAAACCCTCTCTATTTACTTCTCCAGTAACGAAGCACAGATGGGCTTTGTGTCCAGGTTATTCATGGAGGTCCTTCGTTTTCCCTTTATTTTCTTTAATTCAAGCATTTTAGTAGCTATTACAATGAAACCTTTGAACCTTCTGTGTTCTTCCACGCATGGCTCTGAATAGTAATAGAATAAAGGTTTCCCATATTGTACAGCTCCTTTATATTTAGACAAAATTTGAATTGGATCTTTACTGGAGTAGCTGCAGTGCTGATAAAAAAACCCCTTTTTTTGAGGGAAAATATAAACTATATGCTATCAATTTCATGAAAATAAGGGATATTGTTATAGCATGTACCCTCTAGTTTTCCTTTGCAAAATTAATAATCCCTTCTATTTCTAAATAGCAGGGTTAAAATACTTTTTTCTCCCTGCTCTTTCTATCTGAATCCTTTTGCAATACTGCAACATTCACACAATTCACCGATTTCTATAAGAAAATGCAATCGATGTGTTAGTGTACATTGGAATCTTAGCATTGACAACCAGGAGCTTGTGGTATTGATTTGAAAAAAAATGCTCATGATTTCTACAGTACTTCAGCACTATTTCTTGTATTTTCAATTTTCACTGCTTAGAATTCTACTCCAAGAGTCTAACTCATGTCCTAACAGACCATTCAAAGTTTTGTGCCTCAAAAGAAAACCCAAGGGTAAGTAGAGGGAAATCTGATCTAATTCCTGCTATTTTTTGTGTACCTATTTGACATTTAGAATAAGACCTCAGAACTGCCTTAACCAACCCTAATAGTAAGGGGATATACGAATTGTACCCAAAGCTTTGAAAATCCCATTCTGAAGCTGAAATGCTGAATGTTAGATTCAAATGCTGATCTCTGTCTGTTTGCAAAGGTGATTCACAGCCTGTGGAATAAACGTGTTTTGGCAGTGTCATGGACGGAACAGCTAAACAAAGGAACAGGGAGGATTTCAACAGGAAAGCTAAGTGTCTTAAAGCAAAGTGCCCTGTGCTGTGTTTGTGTAACACAGGTGTCATTCCCCTCTGGCATTCCTCCCTGGCACTGGAAAGGGAAAAACAGCCCAGCAATGGCAAATCCTCATTACTGGGGTGAGCAGTGTAACTGCAGTCCAGACAGTCAGGTCCTTTTGCTTTCAAATGCCAGAGGTAGAACTGCATCTTGCCCTGCCTGAGCTTAAAAAGTGGATAAAAAAGCATCTGTATTCAGAAGAGCTCTCAAACACATAAATATTTAGCCCCACTTTAAGTGTTCCTGGAGGCTTAAAGTTAAGCAAACATTTGCACTTTCTTGCTGGATATGGGTGGATTTCTGATCCAGGATTTAAGACAGCCTAGCATTATGGGAGAAAGATGCTGGGTTTGCCAAAAATCCCATAGGCACCATTTATCCTTAGTAAGTGATCACTGTAGATTGGAAGTGACATTTCTGCAGCTTTGGGATGCAGCAACATTTTTATTACTGTTACAGATCAACTTTAAGTGTAATATTGTTTTGTTAGTTTATGTAAATCAATCTGCTGTATGAATAAGAGGAATTTGGAAGTGGATCGCTCATCTTTATTGGCTTTGAAGTACTGAGTATTTGGAACTTTGCTGAAACTATTATATTATATTGTTATAAGAAACACTGCTCAGACACTGAGCAAGTCTCAGCACAATTCCTGGTAATTTTCCATCAAAAAAAAAAAAAAGACTCCAGAAAGATATAAATGTGGTACAGTGCTGAACATCTTTCTAAAAAAAATCATATCATGTATGGCCAAAGCCCCTTTCAATATGATACAGATTTGATTTTCCTTCAGATCACTTCCAAAAGGTAGAGTAGAAATCTGCTGTGAAGTGCCCTCTTGGTAGAGAAAATATCATCTCTAAATGGTTGCTTATTCTTCTGCAAAGCAACAGGAACAGCAGGCTGCTATGAGGCTACTACGAATGCTCTGTGCATTTTAACAGGTAAATTCTGCACTCTTTAATATGCCAGGTTGATGGAATATTCAAAGTTGCTGAAAACCCTTCTGGGGAAATGTGAAAATTGATAACATTGCTTCTCATAACTCAGTATTTTAATACAACATCTCAATATTAACCGTAATGCTGCAAAAAGATCTTTCACACTTTATGTTGTTCAGTTTTTTCATTTTGGAAAAGACTCAAGAGTTTTTTTGGAAACCATATGTAAATATAATTCCTTTCAGATTTCCTAGAATTTTAAAATCATAACAGCAGAAGATACAAATTTTTAGCAAAAAAAAATTTGTAATCAAAGATCCAAGACATTCCTCAGTTCCCTTATGAAATAATCACAGCTGATCATCTCTCATTTCCCAGAGTATCATCTAAGCCCTGAGCTTTCCAGAGCACTAATGCAGTTTACACTTATTCTTACTGCAGTGCATATGACAAGTTTTCCCTTGATTTTACTTATATCTACAGCTACATCACCTCATGAACACTGCTCTGACAGCCAGCCTCTGACTGTGTATCACAGAGGCAAAAGTCTGCAAACACTAGTTTGGTGGCCAAGCCTGGGGAGGGGAAGGAACTCATTTATCCCTTGGGAGGCAGAAAAATACAAACAGAAAAAGTGTATGCAGTGGCAGGAGCAGAAGACTTCTAATAAATAAAAAAAAAGTTAATATGACCTTAAAAAATGATGAGGAGTCTCCCACAAAACTGAAACAGCACTGTCACCAAAACACAAATTCCCATTGCATGGGAGAATGCGTTTCTGTGGTCCTCATGCGCTTGACACTGGGTTCAAGAGGAATTTTAGATATGCCAGGAATAAAGATTGAAGCTGTAAATGTGACCGTGAGAAATAAAACGGTGATTCAGATTTGGGATGTCAGCTGCAAGAGCAGCGCACTGTGCGTCTCAAGAGGGTGAAGTACATGGCTTAGCACTGCCCTAGTTCTGGATCATCAGGGATTTCCTCGGCATAAATCAAAGAAATCTGAACAGCACAGCCTCACCCCAGCTGCTGAGATGCCCAGGGTGGGAGAGCTGAGTCATCCACGCTCCGTGGCAGCTCTGACTGCAAACTTTGCACCGAGAGCTGGGGACCATCCTTCCACGGGTGCCAGTGACAGCACTGCGCACGCAACGCGTCACGCCACAGCCTCGGAGCAGTGTCTGCACATAATCACATCAACAGCACCCCTGCTTTCCCTGTGTCTAAAGGCAGTTCTAATGGTACTGTTTACTTGTCTCTACCATGCCAGCTCTTATGAAAAGCTGACATAAAAATATGACCATAAAGATTTCTCCACGTTAAAAAATGCCCGTCTTCAAAAACGAGTGGCGGTCAGGTTCCCTCTCTTGGAAAGAACAATTCCTCTTCTCATATTGCTCCCCACAGCTCATGCTTTGAGCCTTTTCTTCCTCAAGGAATTGACTTTAAAAAGCGTGCCTATAGGAAAAAAAACCCAAAAAACTGCCTTGTAGGATAGATTAAAATTTTGTCCAAGTTTGTAACTCTATTACCCTAACAATAAACCAGATTATAGGATATTTTACTAGAACACTGACAATTCTAAAACCTATTAAAAGTATGAACAAATCAATAAAGATAAAGCTGAATTATACATATAAGGAACATTTTCTTTATTGAACAATTCTTATAGATCGTTTCGAAATAACATTGTTCTAGACGTTTGCTTGGATGATCTTATTGCTGAGTTTCAATGTGATAACTATAGTTGTTCTGCATTATGTCCCTACCAGCAGCAAACAAGCAGAGGAATGGAAAGACATTCAGATATAAACATATATGAAGTCTCTTGTAAATAGCTTCAAGGGTATAATCACATTAACAGCATGTTTATTTAAAAAAAAAAATTTGCTAAAACACAGCTGGGAAAAGAAAGAGCGTCATTACAAACATAACCCCTGGTAAATATGTTGAATTACTGTAGTTAGTTACTTCTGCTGAGACCTGTGTTATAGATTAGAATTGGTAAAAAATTATGATCCTGTATATATGCATGAAATGTAAACCAGGGAAATGGTCTGGTAAATTGAAAAGATCTGTTTCGATGTTTATAAAAATGTTTTCTTTGCATTTCATAATTTCCTGTATATAAATACAAGGTTAGCAGAGTAAATTATAGTTTGAAACCAGGGCAGCTCTGGTCCCCAGAATTTGGTATTGCTGACCACAAAGGGATTTTAAGGTTTATTTTAACCTTAATAGATTTTTAATTGAGCTAAAAAGGCTATTTCAGCACCAGAATATGTTATGGCAGACTCCATTTTATAATATACATATAAGTTTCCCACAGAAAGATACCATTGCATAGCCAGATTTTTCTTAGGAAAAAGTCAGGGCAATTCATTTCTCTTTGCTTCTTTCACCCCTGGGACGACCTCTCACAATAAGAATTGTCAGTGCCTTATTTATAATGGCAGATCTCAGGTTTGATTCTGGCAGCTTTTGATCTCTTGATGGCCCAAAAGCTTTCAAATACAGAAGAATCTGATGCTTTTTTGGCATCCTGCAGTGTGCCTAAACCTCAAAAGCAAGTTTTAGTCCCAGAAGTGAATTACTGAAGCAGTGTAAACAAAACACAAACGTCACAAAATGATGAATATCTCAAACAAAATGTCTTTGTCAGACAGATGACAACTTCAGATCACTTGAAAAGCATTTGTAGAAACTCTGCAATCTGCAAACAAACTTCTGTTTTACAACCCAAATCTAAAAAGTACACGAAAACAATGAATTATTAAAACTGCAAATATTCTATTTTCGACATTCATATAAAAATTCAAATATCTCCATTCTTTTAAACATTTAGTCCCTGTAAAAAAAGATCCCTGCATGTTTCTACACCACAGAAATGTACATAACTACCCAGCCGCAACATAGCTGTCAGAAAAAGGATACAAGAGCTCCACTGAACACTGTCTTCAATGAAGCTCTCACGTTTGATTTATTGAAAAAGACCGGAATAAATGAGAGGCAAAATATTTTATATCATTTGAAGAAATAACTTTTGAGGAGTATGTGACAATGAGAGCTATTTTATCCCTAGAAACCTCTATATTTTAGGTAAGACCTCCAGAAAAATACAGAAAACAATTGTCTTACATTTCAAATGGGAGAAGGTCTGGCTTTGCTCTATTAATATGTTATCCTTTAACTCTGAGCAAAGCAAGGTTTTCTCTTTTCATTGCGATGAGGGAAAGGGAAGGCAGAGAGGAAGGAGAGGGAAGGGACCACACAATGCCACAAAAGGTGTCGGGGTTGTTGGGTTGTTTTTTTATTTTAGCACAAAGATGCAGTAAAAGTGGTTGGCCAATTTTCAGGTTTCTGTCCCTCAGTGCTGCTTTAAGGTTGCAGTGGATGCTGTAAAATACCAGATCTATGCCTCAGTCTATCAGACATCATGCTTTACTTTGTTTTAAGCAAACTGGAAACACAGATAAAATGTTGTAGACTAGCTGGCTTGATACTGTAACCTTTTTATACCAGCTATATTCCATTAACATAAAGATAGTTGCTATAATATCATTACTGGGAATCAAGGCACTTTGAGAATCTCTGCTCCTTGTGCCAGCTTATGGTGGAGTTAAATTAGCAACAAAGCTCTGTATTAGTAACACCGCCATTAGTAAAAAAAAAACAAAAACAAAAAACATTTGGAAATAATTCAAAGAGATTGGGGAATGACAGCAGAGGATTTGCCAGACTAATGAAATTCCTCGTTCCTAACCTTTAAATACCTGTGTGTACTGTACAAGGCCCCATTCTGACTAAATCTGTGCTGTTAGGTTTACAAATAAACCTGCTAAACCTTTTGCATTATTGATCAGGGATGGCATGCTTAGCCCACACGTCCTATTTACATTCTATTTCTTTTACACTTCTGAGATATAATGTGTCTTCTACAAAACAAGAGCTCTTTCCATTTAAACCCTGCAGTTTGTGTTCTTCATACATTTTAATGGCTGTAAGCAATTTAGAAGGTTAGTCTTTGAATGGTAGATAAAACTGGCAATATTTATTGGTAAATAAATGCCTAATTATAATAATTTAGGAACATTTCCAATATCATGGTTTTTTATAAATAAATAGCTGCAAAATTATCTCCTTTATATAACAATAATACTTAAATAAAGACCATGTAACAACTTACATCATTCAAATGTTATCATGAAGAAATTTTGCACCTATTCTAAACAAAATGCCAGAATGCTTTAATTTAAAATTAAGAAATAAATATGTGGATTCAAATAAAGCAAATTTAACCCCATGTTCTGCACAGAGACAAACCAAGCCTACCTTCCCAAGGCTAGTAAAAGAGGGGCTGGCACAGCACCAAAGACAAATTTAGATGAAATGACCCAGGTCTTGAAAAATTTCATGTTTCAAGACAATTGGGAACAATTCTGGCTCCTTACTCCTGCTTTCTGAGGAGTGAAATGATCAAATACTCTTTAACAGTAGGTGTGCTACTCACCCACACACTTGCTGACCAGAATCACCTTATAAAATCTTCAAAAGAACCTAGAAAGTTTTAAAACAGTTCCCCAGTTTCCAAATTTGCCCATTTGTACCACAAGGCATTTTAAGTATCAGTGTTTCTGAAGTCAGAAAAGGAAAATCATCAGCCACTTCAAGCAGGTCCTGCTTTGACATCAGAAAGTCAATTCACTCAGCTTAGCAGCATTCAATTCTCAACAACATTTTGTTCTGGGTCTCTGTCAAGTTATTCTAGGCTGTGAAATTGTCAGGAATGATGGATGACTATCAGCCTTCTGCTATCTTTTTCTTTCTCCTTAGAGATTTGCGGCTGCTGACTGCAAAGCAAATTCCTCTTTTCTCCTTTTTTTCGCACAACATACCAAATGAACAACAGTAATTATGAGAAAGCCTACACTACAATTATTTTAGCACTTAACTTTGTATTGACATCTGTAGGAGACAGAGCTCTCTAGATTGATTAGCAATGATATAGCTTCCTGCCTTTTACTACTATTGCTGCAGTCATCCTTTACACGCAATTTGCTCAAAATAAAAACCCCCACTGTTTTTTTCTCTTAATATTTTAAATTAAAAATTGAACTAATCACTGAAAAATTCGAATACATGTATTAATCTATGGTATTATTATTACTATACTAGTATTTCAAACTGTGTAGCATTTGTAACACAATCAAAGCAGACTAAAGAGAATAATTTAAGGATAATGGGATTTTGTTGGGGAATATGCTAAAGCTACATTATTTGTCCAGGTTGAAACCCCTGCTTGAACAAATCCTGTTTGTCCAGCCATTGCAGTCCTGGCATACATAGGGGAAAAATTACTAAAAAATTACTGACAGAATTTGATGTCAAGTATTTAAACCTTTTACTAAAACTAAATACAGGAAGAAACATCTGGCCTGGAAAATGAACCATTTTGGGAGGAAAAATGCAACAGCAAGAGAAAATAAACTGGGAAATCCTTCAAACCCATGCCAATTATAATCCAGTCTCCCATATTTCTATTGTATTCAAAATAACCGCAAAATTCCTCACAAACAGTTCTCTAGCAATAACAACATATTAATTAATCTCCATTACTCTCAGTCACAAAGCTGTTCCTTTCAATTACACATCAGACCTGCTCAGCTCACTCCACAGGGCTGCACACACACAGTGAAATGGAGTCTCTTCCACCTCAGAGCACGGACAACCCTGAAAAACAGATTCAGCACCCCCAAGGAAACCATTACCAGATATCATCATCATTGCCTTTAACATTAGATTCAAACAAAACCAGAACACTTTCCAAAAATCCTAAATAATGCAGAAAGATTTCCCCTCTAACCCCTAAATATACCCCAGCCAGGCCAAAGGCTGACATTGATCTGTTTATTTCATCACATGAGATACATGGGAGGTAGAAAGAAAAGTTTCTCCCTCTTAAGCTCCTGTTATGAGGCAGGTAACATTTTTGTGGTTTAGAATTTACAAAATCTGAACGTGGATACATACAAATGGGGTAATATTCACATAGAGATTTCCTCCTTGACCTTTTTTTACTTTAAATTCACTTTTTTTGTTGAGTAGTTGTAGTTCTGTTTCTTTTGAATAGCAAGTGTTGCACCCACAGACATTAAGTACAGATTTTGCTGGGGTTATTAACTAATTCTCTATTGTCTCAGTATTCTGAGACATTCATTTCCCTCAGCTTCACTAATGGATAATCATTTTAGTATGGGATAATTATCAGTGAGTGAATCCAAATGAAAAGATATAGACTACAGAAAAACAGAAACTCTGCTACCTAGAAAAACAAAATCTGAGCAATAATGGCAAAATTCAGCTCAGTGCCTTGGCACGACATCCTGCTACCACCCCTGGATTCATCAGAATATATTGGAGGTGCTATCATTTATGTATTTTTGTTGGTATGTCCCCTGCACAGAGGTCCTCACCAGGAAACCAGGGATGGTTTCAGCTGGTATTAACAGTAAATTACGTTCATGCTTCAGCCTGTTGTGACAGAATTCTGTCATAGCACTTACAAAGGGATTAATAAGTGTTTAAACTGCATGGTTCACTCCCAAAAAAATATCAGAAGGTCAGCTTAATTTTTATTAACCTCAATATATATAAGTTTACTTCTCCTACGTTTTAGAAAAGCAAGCATCTTTCACCTATGAGCAAAACATTCCTTTCAGCACAACACTTGCATACAGGGATTTGACCACTTTTATGGTGAACCAGAAGTTATATTAACTTCACAGAAAAAAATTGTCTGAAACAAAAATCAAATCAGCCCAAACTGAGGTTTCAGAACTTGGGCCTAAACATAATTGTCCCCATTGTACTTGATAAAAGTACTCTCAGAACATCAGGTCACTACCAGGTCAAAGACTATCAGGCTCTTTAATCTAGAAATCTGTAATATATGAAGTCAAATTTTACATTGAAGGTACCTAATCACTGGGACTGTATTATCATAATTAATCCTTAATCAGATAAATTAACTCACCGGTATGTTCAAAAAATTTTCAATCTTTTCCTAGAGTAGAAAAATGAATATAACCTCTCCTAGGAAATGTCCTAAATGTCTCCCTCAAAAAGTCATTAGCTGGAATCTGTGGTATATGGTAACTTAATGTCAGAAAAAGAGGTAACAGACGTTAACAGTCCCTTAATGAGATGAAATGCAATTTAAACTGTAATCTCATTACCTAAAAATAAATAAACCTCTTCTGCTTTACCTTTTGGACACAGCTAAGGCCTATTTGTTTTATCTCCATTTAGGTTTCAACTTTAATCATATCTCAGAAGCTTTTACACAGAAGAACTGCAGTAGCAACTGAGTTTGTCTACAATATTTGCTTGCTTGTAGCTGTTTACTCCGAAATTTCTCATTTGCTGCCAAATAGAAGGCAATGTCCAAAGCCATAGAGCAGAGATAAGCGTTTAAATCTCACTATCAAGAGAATCACCTTCTCAACAGAAAATTTGGAGCCATATTAAATTAAATATTACTTTACTTCCAATGCATTCGTTTATTTTCCTTATACCAAGAGTATCCAGATATGTGTATAAATAAATGTGGCATGAACCCTTTTTTATCATTTTATAACATGATTCTAATATTGTTATCTTCCAGCTTGTAGGAACGCAAAACTTTTATTGGCAGCTGTGTGAAAAAAAAATATCTTATGTAAGGATATCTGCCCGTATCATATGAAAAACTTAGAGGGAAGGAGAGAGTAAAAGAAGAAGCATATTCTTCTTCATGCTTGTAATCTATTAAAAACTGATAATTAATATCTGCAGCAAAAATGAGTTTTTAAAAGGAATTTCCAAAAAGAAAAGCAAACCCCTTACCATCCCCTAGAAATTTATGCACAAAATACTGTGTGAACAGTCTTTCAAGGAAACCATATGAAACTCAACGCCAAATTAATTTCCATTTCCCCAAAATTTCGAGTAGAGCATCTAACCCATTAATATGCTCCAGCCAGGCAAAAGGCTCACATTGACCAATCTTCTTTGATTATGTTCTGTGTAACATACACACCCCATATATTAAGTAGAAATTAAAATGCTTCTCCCTCACAAGTCGATGAGGCAGAAATCATTTGACACTTACTGTATTCTCAAATTTGCAAGATGAGAGTGGGTGCCTTTGGAAAAGGTCAACTTTTCTCTGTCATTCTCCACCCCTCTCCAAATTCTTTTTTATACCAGAGAGAGAACATCTTCTACGTTAAACAACTCTTAGCACACCAAAATAAATTATAGCACCTTGGAAGCTGAGTTGTTCTCCTACTGCACTCCACCACTCTGGCACCATTTTGCACAAGTGCATGGCTTGGGACATGTCGACTCATGATCATAAAAACAAACAAGGAGTGACAACTAGAATAATGAGGACAGCTGGAACACCAGTTTGTGGGGAGCAATGCCACAAAGGCAGGTCACAGTTTGGGCTGCACAGAAGGGGTGAGGTTTCTATGCAAGAAATGGTAAGAGACCTCGCCCGGTTGGGTGGCACCTTGGGGCAGACACAAGAAGAAAACTTTGGAATACATAATTTAGGTAAACAGCATTTCACTTGGAACATCATGTTTTTCTCTAAGATATGCAATTCTACTGTTATCAGGTATCAAACTTAGTTACTTGAAGCTTGAATATGTTACTTATTATGAGAATTTTTTAAACTCTCACATCCATCTTTTCTTCAATAAACCCATAAAGCCCTTTTTGTACATTGCTGAATGAGCTGTCTTTGCTCTTGATGTGTTTGAAAATAAAAAGAGATAAAAATTCTGCAAAATTTTAGTCATGGAGAAGAAAAGGTTTTCAACATTGGCAATTTCCTAGCTGAAGACTCCAGAAGTATGCATGGAAATCTACAGGCCATGGTAGTTTTCAGAAATTAAATACATTTCACTGAATAAATCATTTTTCTTCGTTTAGGTTCTGTCATGATTTGTTCTCAGGTGAGTTGCATTTTTGACAGAACTTGTTGAAAATATAATGGTGTAACCTATCCATTAATTAAGGAATTATTTCAAAGCTGAGGAATGATCAGATTTTAGACAGCATCAGAAACAGAAAAAGTTTTGAAGCGCTGTGACAGAAACCTAAGTAACATTCGACCAACTCTGAGTCATGTCCATCTTTCTTATTCTCACAGAATTATTAGATTAAAATTGAGCACTCTTCACTTGACATTCAACTAAAAAACTTTTGTAGATAAAACAATTTTAAGACCCTTATTTCTACAGGATATAAAGATATTTATCTCACGGCCACGTCTCACTCTTTTCATGTTTTAAAGGCTGACCAACTGAGGTATCAGTAATACCTCAAGAAAAAATGATCAGGACTCCTCTTATATGCCTACAAGTAACAATTATTTTGCTATATTATGCATAATAGGGGCAATAACTAAAATCAAATATTTATTCATATTTTCTGTTAGTCTGCAGCCAGTGTGGTGCCTCTGTAAGTGAACAGTAGCATTATCAGCTGCAAAGGATAACACATTCTCAAAGTTCAAAACGTTTGGTCACGCTCTACCTTTTACATCACCCGATATTTCTGAGACACTTTCACTTCCTTCTTCAAAGTAATCAAATAGATATATAGGGCTGAAAAAGCATTAAAGAAATTTGATATTGTAGTTCTGAAATCTCAGGAGCCACGGAGAAGAATATACCTTTTCAACCAAGCTTTTAATTATTTTTCCCCAGCTGGAGAAAGGAGCTAGCATCGTTTATTCTGCAGCATCCCCAAACATCTCACAATCATTTTAAACATATTGATACTCCCAACACTGAAAGGCCTCCATGTGGTCTCTGCCATATCCCCTGGAAAAACCTCACCGACCACGCCAGCCCTCCCAGGGGCAGCAAAATTCAATTTTGCCTACACTGCTGACAAGCCTTAAGCTGCCTCTGATATGAATAATAAGCAATGATCCCACTGGACTCAGCATTGTACAGAGACGTAACAATGACTTGGTCCCTGCCACAAAAGCTTACAAGCTAATTAATGAAAAAACAGGTTTAGTCCTATCTGTAAAACAATGCAAAGATGGAAATGGGAGTCCCGTGGTGGGTGGCCTGTACTGCATGAGGTGCTGCAAAACTTTTACTCCAAAAAAGCAGGACTTTTCTAAGTTCCCTTAAAATTACTCTCCTAAAGCCACCCAGAAGTAGGGAGAAGGGAAACGTTGAAGGAAGAGGCTGCAATTAAAGATGTCTCTGTGCTATAGTCTGGGGTTTAATCCAGTTATCTCAGTCTGGGTTTTTTTTTTCCCTAATCTTAGCATTTAAGCACTTTGTGATTCTTTCACTTTACTAAAAAACCAGAATGATCACATTAAAGTATTCCTCCTTTGTGACTTTTGGCAACTTAACAAGAAGAGGATATAATCCAACACAGTGTTATATCCTCCTACAAACAGGTAGAGGTGATAACTCTCAACTCTGTGAACTGCACTTTTTATCTCTCTGATGTTACTATTATTAACTGCTTCACTGTGGATAATTTTAGCACAAACATACAGCAATTCTACCTTGTAGTCAAAAAACATTACATTTTTCCAAGCCATGAAGAATCTAGCTTCCACAAGGCTTCCTCAACCCCAGCAAATTTTTTTAATACTTTTTTAATGAACAATTTGGCAAATCTGCTGCAGCATGAAAACAAACTATCAAATTCAATGAAATATAAATAGCTCGAGGTGCTACTAAGGAAGAGGATTCACAATAACACTTTAAACAGTGGCTTCCAGTCTGGGTGAAAATACCAGTTCCAGTGTTATTCCCACTGGAAAGGCGTTCTAAGTGCAGTGGCACAAAGCCTGTAGGATTCATTTGCAGAAGCCTCCACAAGTGTTTTCTCCAGGGTTTACACCTACCTGCCTGTGTGCTTTCGAGTGAGGGAAATTCCCAGGGCCATACCTACTGTCTCATTCTTTTTATTACAGATTCTGTATGGCTGCAGGCTCCAGAGTATCATGGCTATGAGTACCAGGAGGCTTGAGGAAAAGCTCCCTGAATAAACCCAGGTAAAACTCTGTCTAGACAAGAGAAGTGAGGCAGTTTGAGCCACAGAATTTTGGGGTTCAAGAGGAGGGGAAGAGTAACCCCACCGTGCATGGAGTGTTCTGCCTGCAGGCTTCTGCCTTGCACAAGAAAGCTCTGACAGGGGATTCTTTGTTAATTCCTAGTAAATCTCACTTTAGCCATCCTGTTGCCCCTGGGACAGTGTCTCTTTTTCATACAAACTTTAAAATAGGACTAAAATTTCAGGCAAACTGGCCTACTGGAGAGCACATTAAAAATATCAGATAATGACAATAACTTGCAATTGAAATGGGGTTTTATTAGAACAGTTTTAAACTGTGGTCTTCACAATGCAAATCATATGGAGTGACCACAACTACTCACAGAGAAGGCTGTGTGCAAAGAATATCTCTAAATGCTTAAAATTAATTATGCCAGTCTATTATTTCTACCCATTAGGGAAATCTTTGGTTTAATTTTTTATCTACAGTAATTAGAAACACAAATATAAAATATAAATAAATTAAGGAAGAGAATGTTACTAGTGAGAAAAAAACCTCAGTAAACTAGAAAATTCTTTGCACATTGTCCAGTCATTCTTTTTAGTTCCCTAAACATTTGACAAATCAAAACTTGTAAAGAATCAGATAGGAATAAATGTAAATTATATGGCGTTTCTAAATGTAACAGAAAATTACAGAAAAATAAGTCCTAAATAACTTTGCAGTTGCAAGGAGAAATGGGAAAAATTCGCAGTATCCAACATAACACAGAATTCTTTGTTACTCATTTGCTGCAGTTGATCTAGCGGATACTCAGCAACACCATGCTCCTAAGTGTTTCTGAATTCAGACAGAATGGATCTCTGAATTTAGTGTCTGTGTCACAGACATCTGCCTTAAAAATGGAAAGCACTGTACTCTGACTTCTATTTCTGAAATTTCTATTTATCCTCTAAGAGCATATTTTTAGGTTATTCAGAAACTCACAGATGAGATTATTCTTATTTGACTCTTCAACTTGTCATATATATAAGTTGAGAGAAATTTCAGCAAAATGCATCATTTACTATAAATTTATCTGGAAATGTATTCAGCAATATTTGAGGAAAGTGGTCCTTTTAAACCTCTGAAAATTCCTACTGCTTCTGTAGGTCTGAAGTCTTCTGAATTTGCTTTTTCTTCTCAGAACACTTCTGATTACCAGGACCAAATTGTTTAAAATTACTGTTGTGGTGAAGAACAGTTTCTATGTTTCCAAATACTTTTATCTCCTGTTTGTTTTCCAGAACTTTCAGGTTCTGTTCTATTAATTTTTCTCTGCCTGGATGCACAGCTAACTGCAACATAAATCATCTAAAGACACGGATTTATCACATCTGGAAGATTCTCTTCAGCACTGTCTACAAGGTTAAACCTTTACTTTTTAACTCACCTGCATTTCTCATTTCCCCATTTTACCTGGCACATTTAAACGAGATGCAAAATATACTTTCTTCTTACTCCTGAAATAACTGTGACAGGACATAACAGCTGTGGAAAATGGAGAAGACGACCTTCAAAAGGTTCACAAAACAGGATACCAGGGCACATGTAACGCCAGGCAGGACTCGATTAATCAGGGCACTATGGCAGGGGAAATGTTTTCTCAAATCTGAGGCACGGAGCAGTGGCTGGTGGGGCACTGGGCACTGTCACAGGAGCACAGCTCGATCCCATCTCGCGGCCCCGAGTCTGACACTGACATGTTTTGTAACCTCGAGGTAAATCATAAGACCTCTGTGGACCCCACTTTTCCATCTGCAGAACTAAAATGGCAGCACTAACCTGTCTTCCCTTAGTTAATTAGTCTTAGCTAATTAATATCTGAAAGCCGCAAACATCAAATGAAACGCTATTTATAAAGACAGTTGCTTGCATAGCCCTGCTAATGGATAGACAAGATAGAGAGGAAAGAGAACCTTCCTTGCCAATGCATCAGCTTTCTCCTATTGCTATCCCATCTCATCAGTCCTTCCTGCTTCAAACACTTCGACTTTCAGATTTTCCACCAGTGGAAAAAATCTGTATCTACTTCATAAGGTCGGAAGTATATTTGCAAATGAAGTGGCTCAGGCGACTGTGCAATGATCAAGTGGGAAGCTCCAAATAACTACCAAGTGCCAAGGTGAAAGAGCATCCGACCACAGGCAGTGCAACGGGATTTTATCCCTAATAATACTGCAGCCAGATGAAAAATATGAGCTTAGATCCAAAATCCTGCGAGGCTTTCTCTGCCTGGGACTTCAGGACTAGCAGCATCCCAGCAGAAGCAGCTCTGGTTTGTATCCGACTGCCTCGTTTCAAAGAGGATCTCACACCAAGCAGAAAAAGTTGAAATGTGTGTTAAATATCAGGAAGTAGAAAGACTGACATTTATCTGAAAGTATTTTTAATAATGGTTCCACTTTTTCACAAAAAAACTATTCTCAATAACACCTGCCTCCTTCTGGTATCTGGAGGAGGCATTTCTATGACTCTAGTGTGAAATAGGAAAAAAGGAAATAAAAAATTAGAGCAAGCCTACATGTGCTGCTAAAGAAAAGGGTTTCTGAATTAAAACGAATCTGACATGCATTTTTAAAGCTTGCTCTGCCTAGATAGGTTTAAAATATAAGCAGCTTTGCCAGTAAATAAGCAAGTAAACAGCAGAGGAGGGCATGATAAGGGAAGGACCAAGCCAACACTCTCCCCAGAAAATGAGAGCCTACAATTAAGAAATAAGATAACACCAGGAGGCTTATCTCCATTTCAGTCGCAGATGTGCCCATATGATTTATATGTGAAAAACAATATCAAAACAAACCAAATCAAAACAGTCTTCACATTTATGGGGCTGTGAGTTTGTACTTCTCTTCAGTTACACAGTGATAATTAGGAGAAGACATATGAAACACCCACTTCAAAAACTGAACATACTTAATATAGGGTAAGATAACACAGAACTTAGTAAAGATGTCAGCTCAGTCTAAAATTATAATTACTGTGTACAACTTGCTCCTGAGAGGTTTTCCCAGTAGAAATAATTGCATTACTTCAAGTTCCTTTTATTAAAAAAAAAATTATAGATAGGCATAACATGTAATTTTGCAAACAAAAAATACTGTTTTCCTTTTATTTCCAGATTTTATATTTCCCTGGCAAAATGCTGCAGACTGCAGGGAAAACAGTAACATTCAGCTTGGAGTAAACTTTAACACTTTGAATCAGATTATATTTAAATTAAACAGCTGCACAATTAATGATAGAATAAGCAAACTTCCTAATTACCTGAAGTATAACTTTAATTTTTATGATCTTGTTATCTGTTACCCACCAGCTGGACTACTGCATTCCTTTCTGGCCCTCATCCTACCCAAAAGAGTATTTTGGTTGTTCTGAAGAAAAAAACAGTTACAGAAGGGTGATATATTGAGATTGTGAACACGAGTAGCAGCTCTGCTTCTGCATTTTAAATTATTGCCTAGCCTCCACAGTGCATATATCACCACCCCACAACTCTGATCAAACCCAAAATTTTTGTATTTTTCCAAAAGATATCAGGCTGATTAAAGATTTCAAATGATGGCCAAGTCATTATTTCCTAAGCTGGCTGCAAATGTTGAATGTGCTCCAGTGCTGCAGATATATGGTGCCTTTCTATGGCCTGGATTTGTTCCCACTGACTGGATAACCCCACACCTTTAGGGACAGAAGATGTGAGCTCTCCCTACCCTGTGTAGGCATTGCATTATGTTTGGCTTCATTTAAAATAAAGGGAACAAAACCCCCAACATTTCAAACTATTGGTTCCATTTCAAAGAGGTTTCCTTTCATTGGCCCAATCTGGTCTCGTGGTTAAAAGTATTTAACTATAGAGATGTGTTATCTCTATGAAATTGTGCAACATATTAATACTCCACTGAGAGTAGAAAAAAATAACTTTCTCATTTATCTGTTTGCCACGGAGGCACTTATCAAATGCTGCAAGAGCAACCTCAGTCTCTATAGATATTTCCCAAAATTTACAGACTATCAGTTACAAATCACCCCTGATCAGCTAGGGGGTGGGGGGAGAATGAAAAAAGCACCCTTTACTTTAAAGTCTCCATATCCAGTTTTTCCCTCATATTTGAAGTTAAGGAGAAAAGATTATTTTCTTTTACTTTTAAATGAATCAGCATTTACTCACAATCTGGTAACCGACCACAGTCACGTTTATCTCCAGTAAGTTTTAAGCCCTCGAGACTGCAAAAAAGACTTTATTACCCCTTCTTTTTAAAGTGACAAGGCTGAAAGTGGAGTAGAAATGCAGCAAAAGTACTCAGCGCATGTTGCAGTTTCCAAGAAATTTTAAAAAACCAAAAAAACCCAAACCAAACCAAACCAACACCAAAAAACCAAAACAACACTCTGTCTGCTTTTGCATGTTACTAAACCAAAATAAAATCACCGAGAGATGCTTCAATTCACGGCTCTGAGTGCATCCACCAGAAATTTAGTGTGAACCAAACCGCAGTTGGAGCGCCCTCATTTTCTCCTGCATGACAGGATGAGATATTGCCAATCACCATGGGACCACTTGTAAAACAAAATTTCAAAGGGAACCTCACAACAGCACCTTGGGCTCAAACACCCCTAAGCTTAAAAGGAAGAATTTCATCTTGGAGGTTCAACTGGATTGCTACAAGTGGGCTAAGCATGAGGAATGCTCCAAATAAACCTTCGATGGGGGAGGAGTTCAGTTCTGGGTTTGAACTCCGGGCCCGTCTTCACAAATTTAACAAATCAGCTGTGAAAACAATTCCATTCACAGTGTGAAGATTTCTAAGCTATTCTATAACTCATTAAGTGTGTGTTAAAAGTCAAATCAATTATTTCCTCATAGACGCCAAACAAGTTCTAGCTACATAATAAATAGAAGAAACACTATTTATTAAGTAGCAAGTGTAATTATTTCCTGAGCAATCACATTCTCTTCCCCTTAGAAATAATAATTTCCTTTGGTCACCCAGCCTTCTGCTTCTTCCTCACTCATTTTCAACTTCTTCACAAATTTCTTTGTGGATTGCTGCCTTGTTTAAGTGACTAAGGAAGAAAGGAGGAGTTTCTCCCAAACAGCTTTTCCAAGAGAGAGTATTTAGACCCATATTTCAGAGCTTGGGAAAACTGGATAGCTCTTCATGTTTCATTTCCTCCCCAGGGACATGGCAGAGTCCCCCCCACTGGAAGTTTTTGGGATACAATTGGTCAGGGTGCTAAATAATCTCATCTAAACTCATTGCTCACAAAATGGTTCCCACCAAGCTCCCTTCCAAACTGGGCCATTCTATGATTTTGTACACTGAAAAAAGAGAATTTTTCTCCCTCCAAGCAGCAAATCCCATGGATTCTAAAACACTTGCCAGTTCTGTAAGAAAATGGAAACAATTGGACAATTGAAACAGTGACAGGGAAGGACATGTTATCTCTGGGTGACCTCTGTGCACAAGGCCACTGAACCTACGTGGAGCTGCACTATTGTTCAGTAGAAGTTATTTGATAAAATGATGATGACAACTTTCTTTATCACAATTTTCCCCTCCTTCCATCTTCATTTTAATTTTGAGAATTCAGCACTATATTTTATTAAGCATAACTTGATTACGTGAAGACACTCTGATGATATTACTATTGACTAGGATATTAGAATAACCTTGAAAAAACAGAATTCTTTTAGAACATTAAATGATCCTATTAATATTTTCGACCTCTGCTCCCCGCTATCACTACCCTCCATGGACTCTGTAGTACAAAAGTAGAAATTGAAGGAGAGTGATAAGTGCACTCTCTATTTTCTCTATGTTTTTAT
The DNA here is from genome assembly GCA_013397845.1 of Melanocharis versteri. Lineage (NCBI taxonomy): Eukaryota > Metazoa > Chordata > Aves > Passeriformes > Melanocharitidae > Melanocharis > Melanocharis versteri. Next base: position 465,993 of record VZTG01000763.1, on the reverse strand, counting down.
ATGTATATACCATGTTCACCTACAACAAAATGCACAAACCTCTGCTCTTCAGCCCTGAAGGTCAACCTCCACATGAAGGCTGACCATTCAAAGGTCAGCAAATTCCAGACATTAACATCAGGTGGTAATCAATGTTGCTCACATCCGAAGAACAGGCTGAACAGAAGAATAGAGAGTTTTCCTCATAGGTGGCAAACACAATTTCATGCTGCCCTGCCTCACCCATTCTGCCTTCAGCAGCCTCTGTGTGAGGTAAATTTCTCACCAGGGATGGAGGAGCAGCATCACCTGAGACAGTGCTCCAGCCTTGACATCATGAACTCCCACTTGTGCCTGTCAGCAATGGATTCCCCCCAGCAGGTCCAGCTGAGAGCTGTCCAAGCACATCCAACCCCACACAGGCACAGCCCAGCCCTAACCCCTTCCCCCACGGTCACTCCATTCACCTGGAAAACAAACTGCAGTGGGGAAGGCTGATTTAGCTGGTAGGAGAGAAATAAAAGATGTGATTTGTGCAACAGAGATGTGAAAATAACAGATTTCCCAGCCAGACAGCTGAACAAAAATGTTATCAGCTCAATCAGGTTAGCAGGTCTGATGTTTTCAAAGTAGTTTTCTTTAGCCTTAAGAAACTAACTAACTGAAATCCATTAGAACTTGGTCCTGGAACTCAAGGAATCTCAGGAAAATCTCCACTGGATGTGGCCACTGCCTTGTAGTCAAACAGGGAACAGACCCCAAATTTTCCTTCCACCACTGAGCTGAGTGTTTCAGCTTCTAGGTTAAAGGGGTTTTGCAGATTTGAATCCCCTCAACCATTATTTTGCATTTCTAATGTCACAACATCCCTTATCAGGTCATTACTGAATGTTTGTGTCCTTGCTCAGATCAGAGCTGTTCAAGAAACTGCTGCAAAAACTTTATTTTCCCAAGTCAGCTCCTTTGACCATATTAGTCTTTAAATCCCTGGACAGATTTTTTTTTTTCCACAGATGAATCCAAGTTATTCACCTTCATTTCCAAAACTCTTTACGGGCTCAGATTAAAACATGCATTTTGGTAATTTTGTTTCTCTCCTTAAGCCCTCACACAAATCCCAGCATATTGTATATCCAAATTTGATGAGCTGTAATGAGAACAAAACAGCAAATTATCACATTCCTAACCATCATATTAAAATGATGCAGTGGTTAAGGAATTATGTACTGAATAGAGCAGAACACGAGTGTAACTCCAGTGAACTCACTGAGATTTACATGGATGTTCCTGGGGACAAAATCTGACCCACAGACCTTTGGGAAGTATATTAGGCCTGTGAGGTTTTGTAAGTAGGACAGAGTGAGGATTACATCACATTTTAATAGAAAGCCTGTTCTTAGAAGTGAAGGGTTTTGCACTTGTTGGAAGGTGCTTGTCAAATGAGAAATAGGAGAGCAGGAGGAACTGAAGAATAGCAGCCTTATGTCATGGGTAGTCGAATGAAAGGCAGCCTTGAATAGAGTGCACTATAAAGAAAGAATATTGTTATGTTTTCTGACAAGGATCTGGTTTGCTAAGTGATTCTTGAACTCCACAGGGGGACTTGTCTCTTCACCTTGATTTAAAAGAACGTACAAACAATACCACTTAAACTCAAAATATGCTCAGGCTGTCTTCTGATTTCACTGAAAGAATCTCAGAACAAGGCAAAACAGATGGTACTGAAGCCTTTTCCTTTAGCTAATACTGGCTGTACTTATAAGTCTGGAAAGAGTGAGAAGTTTAAGAGGAAAAACAGACTTTATGTTTTCTTTCTTTTTTTTTTTTTAATTGTCAGGGTTTATAAATAAAGAGAAAGTTATTAATCCAATTATTTTCCGTGAAGTATTGATTCAGTGCAGAGTGATCCAAGCTAACTGATACTGTGAGTTGCCTTTTCATCAACAGCAGAAGAGAGCTTAGTACATCAGATCAGTTCTCCATAATAAAAAATGGACTAGAGTTTATTTATCATTTTGATTAAAGTAATTTCCCTGTAGATCTGCAGTTTCTTCTGTTAGAAACAGAATTCTTTGATGCAGTTATAGGTATTCTACTTGTTATACATAACTCTCATTGGCATTCTTTTCTAAAAAGACAATGTTCCTTTTACCATTTCTTGCATTTCTAATCACATTCCCAAGGAGAAAAACAAAAACCATGCATCACCACAAAAGACCAATCCTCTGTAATTATGGAGAAAAGCTTACAGTGACAAGATGCTTGGATTATTACAGAAAATTTATAAATGGCAATAGAAATTAAAACAAACTGTCACAATTATTCTTTTATCTATTCTTCCAGAGGATGAAAAGGCAGAAAAGAGCACCAAGAAGTCTGAGATTGAAGAGAGCCTTTGTTACCATAGATACTGGGCAGGTGTGTCATTTTCAACTATAAGCACACATATAAGAGTCTTTTGCCTGCAAATGCACCTGAATAAAATAAGGAGGAGTTGTAACAAAAAAAGAAAAGGAGGTAGAGAGACTGGGCTGTTTCACACCTCCAGCTTATCTCACAGTTGATGTGTTATCAAGCCTCTGAAATTTCCATCTAAACAAAGAGCAAGCAGATTTTTAGAATTTGCTGGGTTGTGAGCTTTCAAATCTGTTCACCCTGCCTTCCACCACTTCCACGTAGATTTTAATACCAAATAGTCATGAGTGGTATTTCTAGATATCTAAGTCTGTGTTTCAGACCTTTCTGTCTTCATACACAGAAGTTGAAAATATTATTTTTTTTCTTGGAGATCTGTGAGAAAAGCATGGGAGAAAAAATAGCTGACGGCAACAATTGTTGTTTAGAAAAGAGACAAAATGTTTAAAAATTCTGTTTCTCAAAACTTCTAAATGCATATTAGAGATGCACTTGCTAACACCCAGCAGCAGTAGCAACCTACACAAAATGATAGAAAATTCTTTCAAATTGCCAGTCCCAACATTGTATTCTTGAAACATAAAGAAAAATGTTCACATAAAAGTTAAACCTTGAAGTCAACCTTCTTTGGATGCACATGTGATTATCTTTGGAAGACTATTAAAGTTGGTTTAAATGACGTCCATTATTCACCTACAAAACAATTGATAGTTTGTAGCAACTATGTGCCCATCAAAGGAAAAAAAAAATCGAAAGAAGCAACAAACACTAAGCCAATTTTTTAAAAAATTACTATTTTTCTATCACCGTAACTGAGATGATAGAATAGATATAGGAATTTCCTTTTCCTTGCAGTCAAATTCACTGGGGATAACGGCTTGGAATACAAGTTGTTAAACAAAAAGTCAATCTTCCCACTTAATCTACATACTGGCTTATTTGTGAGATAATTCCCCATGAATCTTACTTATATACTTCCCAACAGGCAGGAGACTGTCTCTTATAACATTTTGCTACAGGTAAAAAATAGAGGTAAAAATACAATAAAATACTTAAGCCTTTCTAACCTAAATAAAAAAGTTGTATTTCAGTTGTGGACAGTGATTTTATCTGAATGATCTGTCTATCTGCTCATCTCACTTCTGCTACAGCAACTTCATGGGCATTGTATCAACACCATCAGATTTTTTTCTCCCTGAAAGATGTACAAGCAGAGTTTCATTGAGAAGGCAGAAAACCCTGTGCGAGCCAAAGCTTGGCAGGTATTTCATCAAAGAAGGGGTAGGCCTCTGGGAATATAAAGCATTAGTCATTACAGGGAAATTAACGATGATCTTTACCTTAAATATCTTCTTCATGTCTGTGAATAATAACAACCTGCTGTATCTAACTCTGTTTCTATCTCAATCCACAACTGTAGGCAGAAATTACTTCCAGTATTCTAACGATCAAATCACATTTCTGAGGAGCTACTAGAACAGCGGCTGCTGTTTTTCTCCAGCTGGCCATTCCCTGGTCTTGCAGAAGAGCTTTTGTTTCTCCTCGAATTGAAGAACCACCTTGTCACCCAGAAGGAAACTGAGTTTGTCACCCTGAGGTTCCCAGGAGGTCGCTGTGGACAAGGTGCCATCATCACAGACGCTCATGCCTCACACATGATTTTCAGAAAGCAGGATGTCTTCATCCCTAGGTTTTGAAAATGCCTTCTTTCAATGCAACAAAGTGAGTCCTGACCACAGGATGTCACTGAAGCTCATACTTCACAGGAGCATGGGATTTTGCATTGCCATCCTAGTCAAAATGCAATACCCAATTCTTCACATTAGCTTTAATTAGATCCAGTCATGTTCTTCAACTTAATGATAGTATAGACTTCTATGACTAATTATTCTCAGTAATCACAATGCTAATAAAAATCTTTGTATAGCAGAAATCATCCATTAATTGAACGTTAATCTCATGAGGCCATTTACCCATTTATCCATTTATGTGTTTTTACGAAAAGCGAATGGCACATATATGTTTTTCAAAGAAGCAGAAGCATAAAACATTTTTCTGATATTATCTTGAGGATGAACGCCAGATGAAGCGAACTTCACTCTTCATCTCCAGCCATCAAGTCTCACATCAAAGAGCTATTCAAACTCTGAGATGTATCATCAGCCTATCCACAGACAGCAGCACTGCCCAGATCTAAGAACTGAGAAAATCCCGCCTACCTGCTTCCATGATCATTTACATTTGGAATCCTTATTAATACAAAAGCCATGTCTCTCTACCAGCCAGGAAAACACTCGACTTCACTTTAAAAATTCAACAGGTTTTCATCAAAAAAATATTACTGATTGTCGAATTGTCAGCCATTTCATCTCGTTTTCCCAGTTTGTAAGAGATGTAGGAGTGACAAATCCCCCCTTGGCCCAATTTGACAACTCCTTTCTTCTTCAAGAATGCCATAGGTTGTCTAATAGTGAATTCTCTTTCACCTTCCTTACCTTCCTTGATAAAGAAAAGTCAATTACCATCCAACTCCAAGCTTTGTTTTCTGAGGGTATTCACAAGGAAATATATCAAAGGCTGCCTAAAATATCAACTGAGTTGAACATCTTCCATCAGCACAATGTGGATTGCAGCAAGGATTAGGAAGAGAGGTTGCCCTAACAACATCGTTCAGTTTTTTGTTGATGGAGGGCATTTGTTTACCTTTTTTCCCTCCAAGTGATCTATGTGCCCACCCCATGGCAAAAACCTCCATGAAAAGGATTTTGATCACAATTCTACTTCTGACACAGAGGACGGTTAAAGCTCCATCATGTACCAGATGAAATTTTTTAATGAGCTGCTTTGGAGCCTGGGATAATTTATGCCACAGTCTATGTCATTCCAAGTACAAACATTCGTTTGACCTGTTGTCTGATAACAAAACCCTAACATAATTTTAAAAACAAATGGAGGGGGAGGGGGTTACATTACATGATTGCCCTACAGGAGGGCAGGACAGAAGTATCATTCATGATGAATCATGGATCTGTGGCAATGGCTTAATGAAAATATATGCTGTTACTTCTAATCCAGGATTGTGCTTTTTGTCATGTTTCAGGCAAATAAATGGAAGAGAACCTCAGTTAGCTGGGCTGCAGTAACACACAAAGAGAGCATTTGGTTCTGCCCATACTGATTTCTAGCACCCTTGTATTTTCCTATAACATTAGGGTTTTTTTTAATGAAGTTATAGTTCATTTATGAAAGCTATTACGGAACAGATACAAAATCCTCTCAGACTTAGGTCAAGTGAAAACTAAGCATTAACTAGTGCAGATGCAGGAAAGGACTACTGTATCTTTTTCTTTGTTTTGTAGGTTTTTTCCCTGGGAATTTAAAATCTGCATTTACAGTGGTAATGGTTGAGAGATAATCCCTGGAACCACTTAAGACAGAGAACTTTGTTACTGCTTGTCCTTATCTGGATAATCAAATAATAAAGTCCAACTGGCTACCAAAGCAGAGCTTTCAACTTAACTCTGAAATACTTTAAATGTAATTTGTTCAGTAAACTGCAGTACATTAAATTTCTATATTAAGTAAATTATAAGGAAGAGTGCACTTTGCAAAATTAAAAAGTGCTCCGTTAACTTATCTATTACTCCTCTGGGAAAGTTTCCAAAGTGTGTCTAGTACAATTAGATACTTCCTTTATGGACAGCCTATAGCCAGGAAAGAATTCTTGCAGCTCAGCAAATGTGTTTCCAGCATTGTTGTAGACTTCTTTTTATTTTCCAAGGTGAAACTCCCTGATCACAAACACCATTTTTCTAGGTTGTATGGGCAGATTGAAGAGTTTTAGATAAAAATAACTACCTAAATCATTATCTGGCAGTTAGAATCAAAGAAATATTGATCACATGCTTTTAAGTGACTTTTTAAAAAAGTATTCTTTGGAAATGCATTTAGAATAAAAATAAGTGGGATACAAGATACCATGGATTTACTCCAGTAGAGTCCTACCACACAGCAATTACAAACTGCCTTCATCACATGCTCCAGGATAAAAAAGGAGGTATTACATTCAAGATGTTATTTTTATGAGAAAAGATACCAGTGCTTCACAGGGATATGAAAAACTATTGACCCCAATCAAAAAAAAAACCACCCAGTTTTTTTCTGTAAAGCCTGTCATTCTAAACTGTTTTTTTTACTATTTGGATACTGAAGTCTGAGTGCGTAGGAGTCTCAGTCCCCTATCACTGCGATGAACCAACTGATCAATGCTTTTTAGTTACAGTCTCTTCTAAATTACTGTAATGGCAAAAATCTTATTTGCATGAGATATGCCTCCCTTTGGACCTTGCCAGACAAAGTCCAAGAGGAAAAAAGAAGGGAGGGAGACTCCTTACTGCGCAAGAAATGGCTGCAAAAACCCCCAGAAAGTTAACATTCCTGAAAGGATTGTTGTATTTTGTCAGTGTGTGTCAGCCAGAAAAATAAAGACGCTGAAACTGCATCTGTGGAAGCTTATAGAAGTACCAAAGATTAAGGTCACAGCATTGCCAGGCTTTCAAATCAGCCATATTGATGGCTCTGCAAAAGCTGGAAGACTCTGGATGTTAGACACAACAGGCACCATCAGAAACCTCCTCTCCCAAAGGAAAACTGCACCAGCTGAGAAATCACAAATACCTACAGTGGAATGTCTGAACTCCAGGTCAGTGATGTGCTTGCTAGAATTTCAGTATCACCCTTCCCACAGAAAATATTCCCACAACTTCTGATTCTAAATGCCACAATCCCAGAAAAAGTTCCCCATGAACGGTAGTCATGCTAAAAGCAGAAAATAACTCCTAGCATGCGTGTGGTCTTTCAACATCACAGCCCGTGGCCTCTTTTCACTCACCTACCAGAGATTCCAAGGCCTGGGTTGTGCATGCCCAGGCCTTCAGCAGCTGGCACACAGCTGGCCATGACTTCCTGGACATGTTAAAATAATGACCATTTGCCAAACGAGAGGATTGTTTGTGGCTGTCAGGGAGGACCTTGTCTATGCTCTGCTGTTGCTGTAAGTGGCTGCTGACTCCAGTGTGATTAGAGAGGTGGCTTCTACACACCTTTTGCATCTGTATGAATGATGCATTGTTTAAACAAGATCGTTCCAAAGAGTCATCTTACTGAAATATCTCTCAAGGATTAAGACAGGTTTATTACCAGCTGAGTACTCAGCAACTATAAATACACTACCCATTTTATTCCAAACTGCCTTTTCATGAGCTGGCTCTCCCAGGGCACAGGCACAAGGTGAACCACACACTGCATGTAGAAAAGCCTGTAGGAGAATAAACAATCATGGATAGCTCTCTGGCTGGAGACAGCTGGTGCTGACTCAGGTACAGTGGAGCCTGGCAGACACTGCCATTCACATCCTCGAGCCCTTTGAGGAGTTAGTTTGAAAAATAAGCTCTAGAGATGCGTGTATGTGTGTCATCATGCCAGCTGTCAGGGCTCTGACAGTCCCACCTCAGCATGTGAGTACTGGATCAAGGCAACGAGGCCAAAAAAAAGGAAGTGTTATCTCGTCTTTCTGAGCCGTTTAACAGTGTGGTGTCAGTAAAGGCACCATGTAGAATGAGTTCTGATTCCTTAGCTCAGGCACTTCTCTGCCAGTTCTCGATTTCCCCAAGACAATGCCAGAACTGTCACGCACAGTCAAGCTGAGGAACATCAGGGGAAAATCCCAGTCATCCAAGAAGGAATAATAAAGACCAAAGATTATCATCCAGCCCACCTGGAAGCTGCAAACGTAATGAGCTATTTGGAAAAGATCATGACAACCTCAAACTCAAGCGACTCTCGTTTCTGCCAAAGCTGAACCAGTTCTGTACCTCGCTGAGCTCACTACACACAGAGCAGGTCTTGCTGAGTGGTGGAAGTCTAACACCAGCTCACTTCCACATCTTGCAAACCTGGCTTTGTCTTCGCTTGGAGCTCTTCCCAGCAACGTTCTTTCTGAGAGGCTCTTCAGCTACACTGAGGATGTTACATCTAAAAACAGATGCCAGCTCCTGCCAGCAAATGCAAAATGGCTCGTCGCCTTGCAGTGTAATCTGCCCACGCTCAGATTTTTTATCAGTGGCTATTTGAAATTTTTTACCAGGATTTTCGGGATACTTGTGCACATTATGAACCTAATTTTTACAGAAAATTTCTGGTAGTTATTATCATGTAAGCTAAAGTGCTTATCGCATATTCCCTGTTTTAATTTTTAAGTAGATCTACAAGTACTGAAAACCAAGCAGCAATTTGCTTCCCTCCCCAGGATTCTTCTCCCTTCCATTCCTCAAGTCTATGAAACATTTGTCACAGGTAGCATATATAAAATGCATTGAGAGACATTTGCCTTCCCACTCTTGCTTACAGAACAATCTTTAAACCTTTTGGGATGCATGCTGCAAATAGGATTTTAATCTTCAGTATTTGTATATTTAATGCATAGCAGATGACTTAACTCCTACTCCTACTTGTTTGGAGTCTTTTATTGTGGATAACTTTGGAGGATTGCTGTGAAAAGTCTGTGTTGGGGGGGAAATTCTACTATTTCATATGCTGTACTAAAATCACAGGATTGTATTCAAGCTTAAGAGGGGAAGAAAATACCTCCTATTTAGAGGAAACAGTAAATGACAACCAGCTCATCACCATCTCTAAATGTAAGCATTTGACTTAGGGGCTCTGGATCACTTTCTGGCAAAACTCACCTCTTCCCAATATTTACAGTACCAATATTTATATCCGTAGGCTTTATAGGAAATTATGTCCTTAGAAAGGTGTTTGAACTGTAGTATAGTCAGATATCCACAACAATCTCAAGTCATGAATGTCCATTAATGCAAACTTTCCCAAACAAAACAGTTTGCTTAGGAGAGCATTTCACAAAATCCCCCTTCTCTCCTTTCCACCTTCAGGACATGCAGCCTGCTGACACACCTTCCCATCCTTTTCCCACATTTTCTTTCATTCCCACGGCTGTAGCACCAGGATGCAGTCTCTGGACTTACCCTACTCAGCCTGAAACCCGAAGTCAAGGAGGGAGCACCAAAAGAAATTTTTCCCCAAACTGGCAGTTTCATTCCCAACCTTCCAGCTTTAAACCAGCACCTCCATTGCTTTTGGTGCCCAGAACGTGAATGAAAATTGCTTTTGTGGACAGGAAAGTCCTGAGTGATCAAACTGGCAAACAAATGTCTGGTTCCCCCCACATTCCCTGTCGTCTCCAGAAGTCAGGGAGCTGACTTTTTGGAATGCTGCATCTTATTGCAACTGGCACATCTGTATCAGGTCTCTATTGAGCTGTTCCACAGGAGCACATCCTGGCTTCTACCCAGACCTGATGGAATACAAGAAGAAATGTCTTCTCACTCATCATCAGATTGTTAGTAAACAAGGCACATTAAGCAGTGTTTCTGTTCAACAAAGACCCTGCTGGGTAATTTTGGATCATTTACCCCCAGTTAACCATTAATTGCTACATAAAATTTTAATCTCCATTTAAACAGACTAAAGCTCTGTGTCTGTTTCTGTGTCAGCCTCAAGACAGCAGTAACTTTGCAGCTGTGGAATACTGACTGCTTCGTACTTCCTAAACAGAAAGGCAACATCATGCACACCCCAAATGTTAAATGAGGAATTGGAAAAAAAGGATATAAAAATTGCCATTGTGAAGAAGAAAGATCAAGAAGGGATTGAAAGGGAAAGAGCAAGAAGAAGGCTGAAAAGTCAAGGACAGGCAAATTTGAAAAGCACAGATTCTCCTTTTTTTGATATTAGGATAAATATTGCCTTTAAAGGGACTGAAAGTTCTCTGACACTATCAGGGAGTCAAGCCCCACAAATTATTTTTTTTAAGAATTTCTAATACAATATTTTAACCAAAACCTAATGAGCTTTGCACAGAGTGACCACCATGGCCTCCCAGCATGGGTGGTTTCTGCTGGGCTCTGCCACTTGGCAGAACAACCTGTAGTGTGGTGACTGATGTTAAAATGGATATATTGATTCAGAACACCACATCCTCCACAAAACCCCAAATAAAAACAGCACATTTATAAACATCTTTCCTTGACATCATCACAAAGGATAGAAGGAAAAATCGCCATTTCTCGTGTGCACCTCCACACACAGACACACACACAGGGGAAGCTCCCAGCTTCTTGCCAGGGAGGGACTGATCTCCACCAACTGAGGGGAAAAGCAGATGTCCCACGGGCAAAGTCAAACGTAAAGCAAACAGCTCCTTGGAGCCTGAGTTCTAAAGAAAGGCAGAGATAAAGAAGATCCACAGCCTCCCTCAGCCAGAGAGTGAAATCCTGGCTCCACTGATGTCAGTGGGAGTTTGGTCCTGACTTCAGGCAGGCCGGGACATTAACCAGCATGTTGAAACATAACGAGAGGGTGCTGATTTTAATAAATTTTACCACCTTCTTTTATCCTGAATGTTAGGGAACTTACTCCCAGCTTCAATTTTGTGCCCATATAAAACCCCCTTTTTCAGTTTCTCCCTCTTGTTGGACTTTGCAAGCTCTACGTGTAGACCTAGGCAGTATTTAATCCTCATGTGTATCCTGAATTAAATGAGGCACTATTGAAATGTTGAGCTTTGTGCAGGCCCTCTTATGAGAAAAGAATTTCCTGCTGACTTTGGGATATTTTGACACGATCCTGCTCCTCAGTGCTTGGCATCATGAGTCTTTTCAGCAAAAGCGTGCACCTGCTTTAGAAAGAGCTTGACATATTAAGGACTTCTACATCCAGATCCTTCACTGAAAATAAATAGAGAAAAACCAACAACAATGCATTTTACTAATATGCTTCTCTTCAGTGTTATGAAATTGCTAAAAAGTATTCACAGGGAAAAGTTACAAAAATTTATGGTTCCTACATTTAGTTATACAAAAAATAATTTCCTTTACCACAAAAATGGCCTTAAAAATGACTATTTTTATTATTTGTTAATGTTATTTGTATAAAAGCAAAAGTGTAAATCTTCAGGCTGAGACATATTTAAGGCATATTTAAACAGACTCAGGAAGGCATATATCCACATTTTAATTAATAGGCCTCCAAAGGCAGATCCTGGTAAACTATCTATCTGGACACAAATCTGTTCCCTGCTCCTCAGAAAAAAAAAGACAAGATGTCTCATGGATTAAATATAAAAGTAAATGAGGGAGATAATTTGTTTCTTTTTCTGAATAAAAGTATGAAAAAAAAAAAAGGTTATTGTTCTTTGTTAACTGATTTTGGTGTTGAGGTTGAAATAATGAACAACAGCCATGGGAACTATAAGACTTTCTTACCCATATATATAACAAACATCTGAGAATAAGGATTTTATGTGGGTTTTTTCTATCACATGAGGCAATAGTGGAAATAAATGAATTTTTATGAGCCATATGAAGATTTTCCAGACAAAATGATGCCAAGGAAGTCTGCCAGAAAAATTTGGGCTTTCTCTGATTGATCTCCATTATTAATAAAATCCTGGACAACACGCAGCAAATACAGTCTTGGAATTCCAGCTATGACTTCTGTAGTAAATACACCCACTCCCCTACCATCAAAAGATCGAGATTCCTAGGAAAGGAAATCTTGAATATGTTTTGTAATTGAGGAAGGAACTGTTAGTGAGGCACTTTTCTTATATACGTATTTGGTTTTGATTTTTTAACACCTTTGGCTGGAGTAAATTCAGTGTTGGTAAGATTAAATCCACAGCACATCCCCAAAGATTCTATCAAAATTCTGAGGCTGTAGGGAAACTTGCATAAAAGTAGCTGTCTTAAACCACAAAAAAATGCTTTTCAACATGCTCTGAAAAAGGAAAGTAAGTGTTGCTCCTTTGTGTATATAATGGTAGGAAAAAAGTGCATCAGTCAATTGCTGCTGTGCATGAAGAGAGTTCAGGTAACACTAAAATCTTTGCTCATCACCTCCCTGTACATTTTGAAGGGCATGTAATGAAACGTCTGAGTAGAAGATTTGTAAGACAGCACCTGTGTATTCAGCTAACTCGACAATTCAAGTGAATTTGGGACACTGACTTCAGACACCAGCACAGTTACTCCTCATCTGTGATTTGGGTTTATTAATGTTCCTATATGGAAATTAATAAAAGCCATATTATGTGATGGTCTTCAGAAAACCTCCTTAAATACAGAGGATGTTCCTCACCAGAAGGACGGCAAAGTCACAAAATAAAATTGCAAGTTAATCACCAAACTTCTTCATTGTGGATTATTGATAATTCTGGGTTTTCCCACAGATTGCTCTGACAAAGTAGAAGCAACAAGACCAACGTGAAAGGGCCGTCAGGTAACATGCAGCCCCAAAAAGCCCTGAGAAAACAAGTTGCAGAGCCTGGCTGAGAGGTTTGACTCGGGTATTGTTTAATGCAAACACTGGGGCTCAGGTTCCCATCCCAGCTTGGGAAGTGTCATCACTGAACTCCTCACAACCTTCCATCAGGAATTCACTGCACGGGATTCAGCCCTGTGCCACCTGGCGTTTCTGTTCCCATTACAGGGAAGAACCCACAGTCCACGTCTTTCCTCTCCATGAGCCCAAAGAGTGGAATACAGGATTTGGCAGCATTGCCAAATCCTCAATTGTAGGTAGCTTTTGGCAGCCCTTGGCAGGGGCTAATTTTTGTTTAATCTTACAGTTTAATCTCCATGCATAGAAATGCAGTGTTTGTGGCTAATTAAACTGAAGTGAACTGTGCAATCCGAACAAAGGATCCATGCCTCTGCCATGCCCCAAAGATCCTCTACACCTGACAACTCTTCCTATACTGCATTTCTACTTTATTATAAAGCACCCATTCAGATTTGGGACAATTCCAAGTGGCAGTCACCTATAATTTGCAATAACTTGAACTGAAATAATAAAAATGCTATTTCCTGTTCTTGCTGACTTGCTACCTCCCCTAACACCAAGACTTTGTGTGAGAAAGAAGTCACCTGTTACATCTTTTCCTTTCTGGCTCAGTATGAGCACAAATTTTTCCCCTAAGTCTCATGAGATGTTAAGATGCTTTCTCAGAAAAGCTTCTGCGCCTCAGTCATCACTCTGGTTTCATGGAGAGGTTGTGACAGGACCAGAAGGAATAGTAAGGCAAGAAAAAGTAAAAACCAGACTCTAGATAAGACAGGAAAAGATAAAATTCAAATGTTTGTTTTTCAAAACAGAATTAAAGATACATGAAATTGATGGTTGACAATCATTTATGGACCTTGAATGATTGACTACAAATTAGATTTAAACTTACCATTATTTCAGAACAGTTTGGAATCTGAGCTGAATATTTTCCAAGGCCTAATAGCAGGAATTTGATAACATTATGCAAAGTAGTATATCCAGCATAATACTAAACCACCATAGAATAAAACAGAAACAGCAATCACTGCTATAATATGTAGGAGTTGAAGGCGTGAAGCAAACACAAGCCATTGATAAAAGTCAACATTTGCCAGGCATTACCATACAGTTCCTGCAGATACCTCTCATTCTGAGAGGAGAAAAAACCCAATGAATCGTTATATACTACTATGAAATAACTGATGGCATGTTTATGACCTTTTCAGATCAAAAGCAAATTATAGCTTATAATGAGAATATTTACACAATAATGTGAATTCAGTATGCTGCATATCAAATTTAACCACAAATCAGGAATTGGAACGGTAAAATGCCACACAGTACTTCATTATGATTCAGGATAGCCAGGTGATAATTCTAGTGCTTTGCTGATTATAATTTCTTTAGCACACAATGTAATGAAAGAAAAAATGGGAACAGTGGAAACATTTTGGCATGATTAAATGGCCACTGTGTTCAAACAAAAGTTCTGATCTAAATCTATTCTGAATTAAATAGCTGCCAGAAAGAAGATTAATCTAACGCCTGGGCAGTGGAATGGGACTTGTGATTTGGCTTCCTTTTCCAGCCCCACGGGACTCTGCACCAAGCCACTGCTTTTTAGAGTTTTCAGATCCATTTTACAAATGGATATCACCACACATTTTACAGCCAATGTACTGACATATTAACACACTCAGGAAACAGACAGCAGTGCATCTACCTTTTTTCCAAGAACAAGTCCAACACAGAGGGCCCAAATGTAATTGAATGTGGACAGCACGATGTATGAATTAAAATCAAACCCAAGTAAAATAGGTATTTGGCACACAAAGACATTTTTTATGTGTTTTAACTCTCGGTATGATTTAGTTAAGTTTTATTAAGCTTTCTGTTCCACATCTTTACAACTATGATATAAACAAAATTCGTACTGTCAAAACACTGAGTCTAAATCGTGTTGTTTTATTTCTACTATAATAAATACAGCAGATATGGCTCTACTAGAAATGCATGGCAGTATTTTGTAAATGGAGAGGGCCAGACCTGGGGGATCAGTCAACATGTCCAAGGACATGGCTGCCACTCAGAATGGAGAAAAGGGCAGGCAGGAACCTTACAAAACTCAGCAAGGAGAAATGCAAAGTCCTGCAACCCCTTGCCATAACAGAGGGCTGGGACCTGCCTGGCTGGGGAGAAAACAAGTTTCATTCAAGCCAACCATGTGCCTTAGCAGCAGAGGACAGCAGCATCCTTAGCTAGGCGAACAGGAGCATGGCCAGGGGATGTAGAGAAGCGATTATTCCTCTCTACCCAGTCCTTGTCCAGTTTTGCCCCTTCAGATACAAGAGAGGCATTGATCATCTGAAGCAAGTTCAGCACAGGGCCACCAGGATGGCTGTGGGGCTGGAGGGGCTGGGCTTGCTCAGTCTGGGAAGAGACACCAGACCCCGGAGCCTACAAAGGGTTCCTCAGGAGAGAGACCGGCTCTCCACAGCGGCACATCCCAGCAGGACGGGCAGCAACTGGCACAAACTGAAATTAGAGCAGATCTGATGGCGTAGAAGGAGAAACTTGTTTCCCATGAGGACAGCACAGAGAGGTTGTGCCATTGCTATCCTCGGAGGTTTTCAAAATCTGACTGGATAAAGCCCTGAGCAACTCGGTCTGATTTCACAGCTGGCTCTGCTTTGAGAAGGAGGCTGGACTAGAGATCTCCTGAGATCCTTTCCAACCTCAATTATTCTGTGATTCCACAATTCTGTAATTAACTGAGCATGAAACCTAAGCTGGAAAGAAATTAAATTGCTTTCTTCTTACCCCAACCCCCTGTCAAACTATTTTTTGTGTAATTATTTTTGAGTACTGACATGGAGAGCTAGCTTTCAGTATTCTCCAGTAAATAAAGTTATGTAGCTTGATTGACTGCACAAAATTTGACATATTAGAACTTGGTGGAGTGAAGAAAGGATGTGGATTTACAGCCTGATGTGTATATTTTTATATTGAAACTGCCTATGACTCAGACCAACTTAAGAAAGGAAGAAACTTGCACAGCTGGATTCACAATCAAGGACTGGTTTCCTGATTTGAAATTTCCTGCATATTTACTAAAGCATTGCTTCATGCACTTTTCTCTTGCATCTCCCAGTCTTAAAGGCAATAGAAACCGCAAAAGATACAGTGAAGTTCAGTAATTATAATCTTATCCTAAATAGCATTATACATTTTTAGACAGACCTTTAATTATTTGCATATCAGCAGGTCTGTGGAATCTCATGAACAGAAAACAATAAATAGTGGGCAAGAGCCTGGATTTGGAGGCAGAAACCTTCTCTATGTATTCTGTCAGACACAGAGGCCAGATGACCTGCTTCTTCGGAGGCTTTAGAAAATGAAATGGAAATGATTCTGTGAAGAACAGGGGCCATGATCTCTTCACAGCCTATTCATATTCCCTTGCCCTTCCTGCCTGCTTCTCTGGGATTATCTATTTTGACTTCACACAGAGGAGTTTAAGCACACAAAACCCAGGGATCTTTTACCCACCCTAGATGTAAGCTCATATGTCTTCCTGACTGGCTGAGTGTGAACACTGTGCTCACAGTACTCTGTGCTCTTGTCCCATGAGGGAGTTTGGATCATGTTTAAATCAGTTTTTAGGTTCTCCAGATCATATGAGAGAACAAACATGATCAGCCACACACAGAGAAGGAAGAGTTAAGAGAGTCATGGCTAAGTTGTAGCTGTTTTTCTCTCCTCAGTATGCATCCTCCTGAAGGCAGCCAGGGCGCCTTATTGTATCTCCAATCCTGGATATTGACAGAATGAGGTAGAAGCTAATGGCTGAATGCAGCAACAGGCCTCGTAGCTAAAAAAGCAAAATAAGCACATTGCACACAGCTCTATTTTTTATTAAATACAGTTTAAAGCCTGGCATTAAGGGTGTTGTTTTTTGTTTTTCTAAAAATCCCAGATCGTTTGAGGACAGGCTGCCAAGTTCATCCATCAACTCAGCCACTGAAATATTGGTGTTCTAAAAAATTCATACAGCATGAGTTCTCCACAACCTGCAACTGTGGAGACTTTTGTTTTTAAATTATAGTCTTCCACTTCATTTCAATCCTTTTTCTAAAAAGGAAAGGCCTCTGCTTTAGAAAAACGTTTGCCTTCTGCGAGCTACATGGCCTTGAGAAGAACAGGTATTTTCTGCAGGATGCAGGTCACAGAGGCTGGAGGATGGGAATTTTAAGCATGTATTTAGTTGTGTCCATGTTAGAGTTACAGTTTTCTTCTGGAAAATCTCATTTTCTGTTACAAGTCAGAATGTTCTACAATGAACTCTGACTTCCCAAAAACAGAATTTTAGGCAATGAAACGTCTCTTTCTACAATAAGCACACACCTTCGACTGTTGTTTTTATAGAATCAGAATAATTCAGGTCAGAAGCAACCTTGGGAGGTTATCTCAGCCAAGCTCCTGCTCCAAGCAAGTTTTATACTCAAAAAGAAAACACAGGCAATGTGTAATGATTATGCTGGAACTTAATTAGCCTCAAAAAGATAACGTGCTAACCTCTGTCCAGCTCTCTTTCATGGAGAGGGATGACATACAGTTGGAAGTGTTCAAGAATATAGCCCGCATTGTGAAACAAAAATAGATCTGACACAAATGTCATAAGGCATAAAAACAGTACAGGGAAGTTGTAAAGGTAAAGCTGAAGTTTGTACATGAAACAATACAAACCAAATCTCCCTTCACAACAAGTTTCCGTTTTCAAAATAATTCAACTTTTTTAAGAACAGCAAAAGGGAGAAAACACTCAGAAGAAAGTGACTGTCATTGGTTTACTAAGGAAAGATCCATCAAAATGCATTTTGAATGCACTGAAGTCTGTGTACCGACACAAATTGCTGAGTTTATTTATTTATGACTAACAAGCTAATAAAGACAGAGAAATTCCTGAATTTCAGGGTTTTTGGTGCAGCAGCCCTGAATGTCACTGGTATGAAATGCACACAAATGCAGTTTCACTCGCTGCCACTGCAGCATTGCAGGGGGCTCACAGCTGGCCCTGGCCTGCAATCTCAGCTGCTGCAAGTTCCAACCAGAGCTGCAACTCTGGAAAGCAACGCATTAAATGCAAAAAACTGGTTGTGCTGGTTCCCAGAACGGTGTCCAGCCTTATAACATGGCCCACACAGGGACAGGACTGCTGGAGCAGCACCAGCTCGTGAGAAACTGTGCAGTATTTAATTTTTACCCACAAGGGCTTTAGCCAGGGAAACTTCTGCCCCTCCTTCAGCCACACCTACCTGGCCACTATAACTTGCCTGATAAGCAATGCAAGCAGAAAGCATTCCCTGTGCCTGGGCACAAGGCTGGGCTTGTTTATAATTTGGATACCAACAGCCCTGCCCCACGTGCCATTCCAGCCACACTACGCTGTTGCTCTTAAAACAGAGCATGTTTGTTCATGTTTCCAGCTATGAAAACCTAAGCTGCTTCCTTGACCTTTTGTATGTCCAGGCTGAGTAATATTTGAGTGACATGGAGCCTGCAGAAGATAAGGATCATATTTCATTATTATCACTGAAATGCCGAGCAGCCCAGTGACTCCTCTGCAAATTCAGTTAATTTTCCTCATTAAAACATAAGACAAAAGTGCTCACTGACCCTAAAATTCTCTGCAAATCACAATGCAAGGTGTCTGGTAAAAGGCAATAAAATGCAACCCATAGTCAATAATGTATTTGATACCTTTAGGAATGTAAAGCTATTCCTACAACAAACAAGCCACCGGTTTCATTAAACTATAACAGAATTATTTCTAACATGTGGTGGCAAACCCATTAGTTCTGCATGACGGTGTAACTTCGCAAAGTAAGCCATATGTGGAAGTTTAATTGTTGTTTGTTTATTAAGCTAGTTGCAAAACTGTTAATTACGTATTAATACAATGCTAAAAATTGTCTAATAATTAGTTAAATACGTTGATTGTCTTCTCTGATGAACCAACCTCACATATTCTAAGCAAATATTCACATATCCTGCTCCAAGGTCAGATTTTAGCACTGTTCAGCACTTCAGCCTCTCTGAGACTGAGGACTGAGTCAATGGCAGCATGGATATGCATAATCACAACAGGTAATTTAACCATTCCAAAAGAACTTTTGATAGCAAAAGGTTTCTACGTGCTGAAATACAGACTCATGGAAGAGAAAATTAATGCAATTACTTTGGAGAGTGTTAAAAGTGTGATGCAACTCAGCTTACATACATTGAGCCAACAGAGAGCCCTTTATCTACATACAGAGTTTCTCTGGAGCTGATGCCTCTAAAACAATATATGGCTAAAAATATTTTTACAGTTACCACTGGGAAAGGTAAAAGCCATAAAGGATTGGTCAAAAGGAAAAGAAAAAAAAAAGGCTGAAAACCCTATTAAAAAAATATATAAACAGCTTTCCTTTTCCTCTATACCATTTTTAAGTGGAGCTCTCTTTAACCAGCGAAGAGATTAATTCCTCTTTTTTCTTTTTTACAATATCACACAAACACAACCAAAACACACAAATAAAACTTCGAATACACCAGCACCCTGAACTGCACATACAACTGTTACTGGCTCAGGCAACACTTAGTGACAAAGCTTATGGCTTCCCATCTGTCACCCAAAAAGCCGGCAGTAGCACGGCACAGCCTCGGAGCCGAGCTCGGTGACCTGCTGCACGGGGGGAGGACTCACTCCTCATCTGCCTGCTGCAGAGCTCAGGATGGAGAAGGGCTGCCCGGGACAGCTGGCCACACAAAAGAGGGGACAACTCATCCCAGCTGGGGAAACTGTCCTCATCACTCTGGAAGCATTTCTGTGTAAGATCGGGAAATCAGAAACGGGAACAGCAAACTCTGAGAGGAAGAGACCATGGAGGCTCAGAAGGGCCATCCTCTGGTTTGCTGGGAGACCCTGGAAGGAGGTTGTGTTCAGTTCAATTTCTCCAGCCCACGTGAAATGAAGTTCATCTCAACACAGGCAAAATAGACCATCCTGTGCAAGTAAAGACTTTCCTAAGCCAAAGACAAAACTTATACTGATGTGAATCCTAGCTCTTCCCTAGAGACAGGCCTTTCAAGGTGAAAAAGCAAGAAAAAGGCAACGATTTAATAAAGAAACCTAGAGTAGGACTTCCCTATTACTGTCTGTGATATTGTAGGGGAAAATACGTGCAGTCTTTGTACAGTGAGTGCATTGAACTGATTGGCAATCAGAGAAACTGCTAGTTTCCAGACAAAGTGGACTGGGGACATCCAAAAATCTCTGAAAAATACCCAAAGCCTTCAGTTTGTGCTCAGAAGAGATTTTCTGATTTTAAAAGATGACATAACTAGAGGAAGCCCAGATATATGATTGCAGTAGCAAAGAATAATTTTCATAAACAGACAAAAGTTGTAATTAGTTTAAACCTTCCTTGTCTGTTTGTATAATATTTTTGAGCAGATGGCTTTGGCAAAGAGCTGGGATTTGCACGCCCACTTGCATTTTGCAGTGATAAAATAAAGATGAAAGACATATCTTAGGTCATCCAGTCCATTGCCCTATCAGTGAAGGATTGATCCCTGCAACATGTAAAGCAGCAGTCAACTATTTGCCATCTGATGCACACAGTTATCCAAACAGAAGGGATCTATAGGGAAGATCACCAGGCCTAGAGAGAGGGGGGTGAGATGCATAAGAAATCAGGAACGTTTACATTGGTAAAGGAAAAAATATTTACTGCAGAATTCGCTTCATGGAGAGTCAATAGTCACGAGAGAGCAAGGCTTCAGCTACAAAAGCGAAATGTTTTGTAAAATAGGGATTTGAAACATAGCAAATCGTTGGTCTTACTACCAATGCAGAAGTGGCATCTCTGCTGCTTCCAATGCTTGTGAAGAAATGGCAAAGGAATTGGAGTCATCCTTGCAAAGTTAGACATTTTGCAAGCACAGTTAACTGTACGGCTTTCAGGCAGCCTTCCCAACCCTGAAACGCGGGAAGTTGGGACTGCTTTCACATGGATTCTGACACATGCACAATGATGACTGCTCCAGGTATTTCTAGAATATGTTCCATTTTACTTCCTATTTACCATTTATTCAGCGCTATAGTCCCCTCTGTTTTCATGACTAACTTTCCTTGTTTTATGCTGTTTCTTTCAAAAAGTTCTTTAGACAATTGTTTATGGTCAAAACCAAGCTGAAGTAATGATTTAGACTGTCCCTACTAAGAGGATTTAGACTGTGACTTTTTCTTTTTGCATTTAAATACACAGCCATTCTGCAGGTCTTTTACTAATTCTGCTCCTACATAATCCATATTTAGCAGTTTCGTTTACTATAAAAAGCATGCAGTACTTCCTGTAAAGAACAGCTCCACAAAACAAAGGCAAAATACACGTAACTCTACATTGTGTGTCAATCCACACAAGTGAAGATCTGCATTATATTCTATATATATATACATTAAAAAAACCCAACCCTTTCCATTTGATTTTCTCCCTCAGATATGTACTTAGCATCTAAATATTCTAATTATTATTTGAATGATGGTAAATTAAAAGCCCCAGTAGCCTATTGACGAGTGCTTATCACATCTCCAATTCTCATCTGAGCACTTCTAAAGCCCCTTTTGAGTCTGTATTTCAGCATTTCCCTAAAAATAATGGGAGCTATAATTAGAGCCGTGCGGTAACAAGACTTAACAAATAACAATCAAAAGAGAGCCACCAACAGCTAAAACACAGAAGAGGAGGAACATCAAGGCCATATATCAGTGAGAACTCTCTATAAATCAGAGCAGCACAAACAGTGCTCAGACCTCTGGTAAATGTCTACATCAGAATTGCATAGGTTAGATTGGCAGATTAGATAAATAAATCCATTTCTTTCTGTCTGAAAGGGAAAAGATACAATGCCGGGTACACAGATTACAATAGGAGCTTTGCATTATTACTCAAAAAGCAAATACATGGAGACCTTTTCTTTAAAAAAAAAAAAAAGTGGTTTTTTATATGCCTTCCATGGATTTTCTCACCCCAAAAAGGCTACTGCCAGTGAATGACACTGAGCTCAGACTTCCCCACACCCCAAAAC
Source organism: Melanocharis versteri (assembly GCA_013397845.1). Classification (NCBI taxonomy): domain Eukaryota; kingdom Metazoa; phylum Chordata; class Aves; order Passeriformes; family Melanocharitidae; genus Melanocharis; species Melanocharis versteri. The sequence goes on along the minus strand of VZTG01000763.1, from coordinate 444,063 downwards.
AGAGAAGAAAACAAAGAAAAAAAATTAAGAAAGACAAGAAAAAAGATAGCTTTCCTTCAGGAGAGGTGGCATTTTAAAACTAAAGATGTGTAATAGACTTAACCACATCACACACAGACATGGAAACAAATCTAATAACTACACTTCTGGCTGGATAACAGAGGCAAATACAGTCCAAAGGCTTACTTCTGCCTTCCTGTCAGCTCCTTGCTTATTTTTAGATTTAACTGGGTAGACACTCTGAATTAAGGGAAACAGAAATCAAATATGATGCAAAAATTCCTCGTGCACAAAGAAAGCACAGAAAAGACTGTGGGCTTTAGAAATCTTTCTTAGAAACAAAACACCATTTCGTACATCCTATTGTAGGACTTCAGCGTCCTCCAATATTAAAAAATACACCTACAAAATACACTTTGTGAGGGGGGGCACTCAGGATCTTGCTGAAGGCTGTTCAAACACCAGCTGCAAACTTGAGGGCAGACCTCAGAGTCAGTGTCCTTCAACTTCGTGCTCTTTCACCACAAACACTTCCTCTCGTTGCTGACAGCAGGGAAATCTCGATGTACCAAAGCAAATTTTGATTTTGAAGCAACCAAGCTATTTCCTAGACCAAAATGTCTGCTGGAAAGCCCTGCCTGGCTCAGTAAGCACACTTGCTGTGCGGTATTGCAAGGCTGATTCTGTAAAGCAGCACAAAGTCCCAGTGACTGCCAAAAGGAGAGGGATGACAGTAACAGGATCTCCTTGCTCTGCCTCCTCCAGTTCATGAAATGTCCTTTGATACTTACAAAAATAAAATCTACCAATTCAAAATATAATAAGGGGATTTCTCCAATAAGGATGAAATTACAAAAATTATGTCACACATCAGTATTTTACTATTTCAAAAATTGCCAAAAATATAGAGGTTTTGCCTGGTTTTAAAGCACTAAGTAGGCAAAACCAGAGATGATGCAGGTCTGCATGAACTCAGAACTACTCAAAGATCCTGGCTTGTTTTACATTTTACTCAAGCAAGGGATGTAGTTGCAGTAGTAGAAATACTCATTATTAAATTATTCAATCTTTTATTCTGAGCCTTCCTTATGAGCATTTGAATTGTCTTATAGATATTGTCTGCTTCAACAATGCTCCACAATGTAGAAATGTATTTATAGCTCCTCATGGAAGGGCAAACTGCTCAGATTGCATTTGGGATGGCATTTGAAAACTGTTGTGGAGTTCACACAACTGAGCATTTTTGCCTCTATTTATGCATTAATTGTATTTAACCCTTTTGAAATACAGCCTTGCTTGGAAATGTGTGATCTAGTGATGGAAGAGGGAGGAGATTAGCAAGTACAGTAAATTTGAATTTTATCAATGCAATAAGCAACACTACCAGTATCAGGTACTGCATGTAGCTGTAGCATGATGAGAGATGAAAGAAAAATAATGAATAGAGAGGTGACTACCAGTCCAAAATTTTGCACCTGTCTTCTGGAAAGCTCTTAAATAGTCCTACTTCCTATGAAAAGGTGATAAAGCTGTAGTTGGCTCTGCAAAGAAACTGACTGTGGAACATTTCTGCATGGTCCCATATAGAATGAGACAATCAGTTCAGAGAGCCTCCTGTTTCTTTCTGGGTATCCCAAAGAGAGTGGTGTTCTGCATCACTCCATCCATTCACTGCTGCAAAATGGAATAGACCTAAAATTGAGAGCACTGCAATGAAGTCTAGAGATCACACCCTTCCCTTTCAAAAATTACCTAGGAGTCTGTTTATTAAGGTCTATTTTGATGCTCCAGAGACTTTAATTCCAAGCACTGTGCTGCTGAGTTTCCATCATAAGAGCAGCTTGTTTTATACCATGAAAACTACTCCTTATATTGGCATTTCTTAACAGTGGAAATACAGTGTTTCAAAGTTTTGGAATAAATAAAAAGATTGTTGCACAAAACCTGCCGATTGTCCCAACTTACAGAATGTTTTTGTCAGAGCAGTGCTAAAAAAACCTTATTCCAGCTGGCTAAAGAAACCCAAAAAAAAAAAAACCAAAACCCAGAACAAAACAAAACCAAACAGACACAAAATCATCTCAGTGTAACAGATTGATCTCAGTGTAAGATCATGAGAATTGCAACTGAAAACACGTCACAGCCAGAAAGCCCTCACCAAAAATACCAACTTTAAGCAGGCTGAGTGACTTCTCTTGGGCTACCCAAAAAGAGAGTCCATCAGGGGATGGTGCAGGGCATTGGCAGTGCACTGTGCACTGTGAGAAGCTCTGCCTGCCCTACAGCCAAGCAGCCAGATAAAACAAGGGCACTTCTTTCCTGCAGTGCAATTCTTCCACACTTCAGAGCCATAAACAAGGCTTCTTGCTCGTGAGCATTAAAAAAAAAAAAATTATTCTAGGCAGACAATAGTGAAAATTATGATTAAAGAACAAAGATTCGATGGAAAATAGGCGCTGGGAATTGAAATAAATGCAATGTCTTTTACCCTAAAAGACCATCGCTTCCCTTTCCTACAGAGACTAAAGCTTCCTTTAGACTCTTTGTGAACAGAAACGTTGTAAGGGTTAGACAATAGTCCTTAAACACCTTTCAAATGCTTCATTTAAACATGAATGCAATAATACAGACGCTGAGAAAAGAACCAGCTGATTAGAAAGTCTGATTTAGCATGTGTATTTAATAAAGATGAAAACCCACCTTTTTCTGCTTTCCAACAAGTAAACGCCTTATCTATCAACTTAAATTTTCCCAATGTTTTATTCTTTGAAATGAAAAAATATTAAAATATGACACAATCAGCACAAATCTGCTGCAAGAAAGAAAGAAAATAAACCTTTTTACAGTTTCGTTGCTATTTGCATGCCAAATGTAAACTCGAAGCAAAGTGACCTTGGTTATAAAAAATAAGAAAGCAATGTCAGAATTCATAGGACCTATCATTAGTATTTCATTCTGACAGGTAGGAAATAGGCATGTCAGCAGTGAATGTTACGGACTGAGCTGTGGCCCTGATCGCAGTCAAAGCGGTAAATTTCTGCCTACAAAAGTAATTTCCATCAAAACAAAAAGTGCTTAAATAATACAACTATCTCGAGATGAAAATAACTTTCTATGGCTGAGCTCAAAGGCAAACAAATGAAAATGCAACAAATAGCTTTTGTATTGTGAAAATGCCAGAAAAGTAACATTAGGTGCCATTAAATTGTACAATGGTTAAATATTCGGTGAGCTTTCTAGTTCCTAGAAACTTTTTCCATAGGAAAAATTCTACTGAAAATAATGGTTTCACAAAGGCTTCATACATGGACTTATTATTATATTCAGGAAATCTGAATTATAACACTGAAATTAAGCAAGCAACATCTGTACCTATTCAACTACTCATGTGATGTGATCAAATAATCACTCAAATGTTCAATAATTAATAGATGCATGAACCAAACTTTGCATTACTTATAATCAGTAATGAGACCTACTATCTTTATTTTAAAAAATTTAGTTAGAAAGACTAAATTAAATACCAGTTAAACCAAGTTTTTACAATCAAGGCAAGTCCATGAGTAATGCAACAAAGTTCTAATAAGTTCATTTTTATTTTGATATATGAAGCTCAAAGGGCATTCCTGACTTCGTTTTCAAACTGCATTACCAATTCTAATATTCTCCCTCCCTGGAGAATCTCTTGGAATTTCACATTGTATACTACCCTCTGCAGTACCAAGAAAAAAAAAAATCTTCTTTGTAATTAGAAAGATCTGACATATTTTACAGGAGTGGTAAAAAATTAGTGAGTTACAAACCTAATAATGGAGGTCTTTACTAAGAGAAGATGAATCCACAATTTAGTCTCTTCTTGAAGACAAGGTTTATATCTGGTGGCACAGTTTGCCATCGGATTCCTAGGAACATGCTACACCATTTAACATTTAGGCATTCCTCATGCTAATCCAAACATTCACCAGCTAAATATTCAATAAAGGTCGTACAGAGAGAAGACAGGAGTGCCCTAGAAGGTAACATTCCACTCTTTTCCTGCAGTACAGGAAACTAGGGACTATCTCATTCTCACATTCTAATAGGGCAATCTTCCCATTAGAGAAAAATAGATTATTTCCTACTTAACGAGCTATGTTGATACATTACTTAGCAATGCCCGCGGTTTTGATGTGTGAAGGGATCCAGGGAAAGGATTCTCCAGACACCACTGGATGGGCTGGTCTAACAATAACTGTAAACCAAACATTTGAAACCCATCACTGCTCCAGGCCAAGCTGGTCCTCCCTCCTGTTCTTGTCAACATGGAGATGGGCAGCTCCAGAGAGGCACCACACCTTACCCTGGTCATGCCCCTGATGAAATCCTATGGCCAGGAATCTGGTTGCCTTCCATGACTCTGAAAAATGAGCATTGTCTTTGGAAGTGACTGTTCCTTTCCACTGACTCTGCTGAGGTAGAAAAGATACACTTAGACAAGACACCTAATTTTAAGCAATGCAAGGCGTATTCCAGCTGTTCTAATAATGGACAGATTAGTCAGAAAATAACTTTGAATTATAAATAGTTTGCTCTTTTGATGGTTTTTCTTTTTTTTTGCCAGACTGATGCTTTTATTATACCAAAAAATAGCAGGAAAGATGCGAAAACAAACTGGAGTGGTCTGGAGGAAGGAGAGAATCAAGTATGGTTTCCACCACATTATGTTACCCCCATTAGTGAACTTGCTGACTGTCCTCAGCAGGTTCTGCATCGAGCTCCCTCATGCCCTCTTTCATTTAAGTGGAAATTGGACAATGAAAGTAAAAGGGGATGGAACTGGGGAAATAGGGAATAATTGATTACAAGTTTTACAAGCACTACTAAAGGGAATGTCAGTTCCCCTTGGCTCCTGACCAAGATTTAGTCATATTCATCAGTAAGACACACATTCACCCTTCTAACTACACAAACAATGTTCTAAAATATTAGCCACTGTACAGATATACAGCCTTACACTTCAGGGAATAAAATTTGAGCATTGTTTTAATGTGAAAAAAATTAACTAGAGCAACATTGCTTCAACTTGCTCTCCTTTTCATCATGTCTTTAACAAAAGCTAGAAGAAGGACTATCCCCTGAAGGATTAAAAAAATAGGTCATAGATAAATCCAAAGCAAAACCATTTAAATAAAGATTTGATAAAATAAAAGACTTTGTGAGCATCTAGTAGAAATAATGTACAGAAAGGCATCTAAGAGAGATAGGAGCCAAGTGTTCAGGGACATTTTCCCACACTTAGCCTTTATTTTAGGAATGTACTGCGTAAGGGATTTATCGTGACACAGTGGGAAGAAAAACACCCAAGCCTCTCTGACCTCACTTACCTGCTGTTGCTGGCACCTTTGAAACCTTCCCTTCCCCCCCAGTGGACTCTGATACCTCTGATCTCATTTCCTTCTTATAATTGCTGAGCACACACACAGTTTAATATACGAACTTGTACCTTTCATACTGTCAGAAGAACTATCAGAATACTTACACTAAATCCTTGTACATTTTGCCTTATTTTACCAGAGGATTACGTATCTCTCCCATTCACATATAAAACACGTCTTTTAATGATGTACTTTTAGAAAAGTCTAATTAAAATTCAATGCATAAAAGCGTGCAAGGGTTGATAACCCACAGAACTCAGCAGACCCTAGTTAACATTCTAATGCATCCTCCATTTGGAGAGAGACAGTAAGACTTTTCCACCTCGGTGGCAGACACTAATGATACTTGCAAATATGACTAATGTCTTCATTGGTGAAAAATTAATGCACCACAATAATTTTTCTACCTGGGGTTAATGAACATGTCAGATGCTGAAAATGAGTTGTTTGAAAGTAAATTACTATAATCTATATTTAGAAGACTCTGCTCTTGGAAAAAAAAAATCTATGGTATGTTTGATGTCCCCTGCTTATTTTTGTCATGAATTTTGCTGTTCACCCAGTGAGACTACACTATGCTGATTTTTCTGTTGGTACAAGGGCATGTTTTCTTTTTCCCAGAATGCGCATTTTTTAGGGGAGAAGTCCAGTTTGACTCCACTTGCCACAAACATTCTTTCAGCTATACAAGCAGTAGAAACAAGCTGACGTCCATGAAAACCAGCTTATCTCGACTAAGGTTAGACCCAAAGCAGCATCTCGCTAAGCATTTTGGAAAATCCAGATACTCGCTTTACAGCTTCTCCTCCATCTGAAGAGGAGGGAATAGTTTCCCAATTCGGATTGCTTCCTCTCCCCCAACTCCCCTTTTCCTTTACCAAAGCTAAGTGAATGCTCTATGAAGCTGTGTGAATAGAAAATAGCTTCAAGAAATAGCCAGAGCAGAGAGAAAGGAGTTGTTCTGTCGGTGAAGGGAGAGTTCAAGTCACTATCGATCAGTCACAACAAGATTTTTAGAGCCATGCTCCTTCCAGAGCACTTGGGGTTTCAGCTGCCCAGTGGGAACTGGTACGATCTGGTTACTGGGAATAAGGAGCAATTTTGAAATATGGGGCTTATTCCTCATGTTGGAATCATCCTTTGCTTTCAACTGTGATCACTTCTTCAGAAAATATGCAAATGCATTCATCTTCTAAATGCCATTTCTAACAGAGCACAGAACTCCAACTCCACATTTAGCACTGGAAGTGTAACTCCACAACATTTCTTTCAAAATGTGCAAGCAGAGAGAAAAGGGTACAGAAGAGTATGCCTGGCCTTTATTCAGGTTTCAGCAGCAGCTCATGGTGAGTTTAGGGAGTTAGAAGGATTCTGAATCAAAATTTAAAGGCTTTAAGTAATGACAGATTCAATACATCCCTTCACAACCCATCCCAAAGGCTAAGTATTCCTTCCTGCTGTCAAAACATACGCACTTTATTTACTTCTGATACCTTGCTGACTTTAATTCTGGCCATAAGACATTTTCAGCTAGTTTTAAAAGCTTTCCAGTATTAGATGCCTTTACCTACATGAGCAGTTACACACCAGGACTTGGCAACTTCTTGATTATGTGCTCAAAAAGTAGAGAAACAGAACTGTAAATGACAATGATTCAGTGCTTCAGATTGCATAAATATTCCATGTCTCTGAATTTCCTGGTCACATATGGGTGTCTGGAAAATCTGAGCCAGCACTATGGAACCACAGTCAGTTCTCAGAATTAATCCTATTCCAGGGAACACCTGGAACTGAGTGATTAATCCAGTCCACTTCCAGCAGAGCGAAAACTTTTTCTGAGAATTATCAATTCACTATAGCACAGGAAATCTGCTTGAATTTAGGTCTCACAGGGTACTGAAATAATCACTTCTCAGATGACAGTATGTTTACTATTTCTCCAGATTCCTACGGGTAAAACATTAAGACTTTTGTTGCTAACTTTTTTTTTCCCCAATTTTATTTCAAGTTTCTGAACAATGATTGCTTTCCCTCATTTCTTGTTTTCTACAGTACTTTGAGTTAGGATAGCAAACACACAATAGAACTTTACTATTCTTAAATAAGCTGTCTACCCACAAAAATTTTGTCACTCCATTTTGACAGATCAAGTAATAATTTTATCTACCACGGGAGAGTATAAACTGTACCAGTACAGGAATCATAGTGGGCGTATAAGCTGTAACCATCATAAATGACACTTTTTATTCCCTTTGAAAATCCTCCTGATTTATTACATTTACTTAGAGACTGTCACAGCTTATTTTTACTAGACACATTTTTTTTAACATTCCATCAAGTGAGCTCCTATGTGATGCAGAGCAAACTGATAGAAAATGGTGACACTCTCACCCAAGCTGTCATTATTCAAAATGATTTCTTCTGCTCAGGTTGTTTTCATTTAGTAAAATAATTTGATTTTTCTATGTCTGCCCACATTCTATTCACAGGAGGAAAAGGAAGCTCAAAACAATGTCTTCTTGCATTTAATATGCAAGGAGAATGCTTAATAGAATCATTTGCAGGATAATTAAAAGTCTGCTGATACATCTTAAGAAAGTGTGAAACAAAGTACAAAATGAATAGAGCCAAATGGCAATTGCTTATTTCTGTAGAATAAGTGCTAAGTCAAAGAGGTCATAATTGCTGTTTTGCATATGGAAAACAGTTAACAGGGTTTTATAGATATATTTTCTGCAGTAAAGCTACAGCTGATTGTTTTCATACAGAAGTTAGTTGAATATCACAAATGAAAAGGTTACAGGGTAGTGCTGCTAGCTCTGCCTGTGATATCAAGGAAAAGAAGTCTACAAATTCAAATACAACTAAGAAATGGCTTCAGTTGAAGTCAATTCCTGCTCACATTTATAAAATGGCACATTCAGCTTTGATACAACTCCTCTGAAACAAACCTGACTTTTTCTAGCAAACCAAAACAAATCTACCCAATTAATTTACACAACACCTATCAAAATGCTAATGTTGTATAGTTAATAAATGGTTGCACCGTGTTCCCCAAGCCCTGTCTCCACACTCTGTAAGTTTTTACGTTTCAAATCTAAAGGAAATTTTCTTAAGTATCCACCTTCTGAGGCAGATACATAAGTCCTATTATGAATTATGGGAATTGTGTGTGCTCACTGAGGACAGACTATGGCCACCAGCTGTGCCAGTTATCCTGATTATATTCATTTCTCATGAAGTGGATAGCCCCTTATCTGGCTTTTTTATGACTACAAATTAGTTCTTAATTACAGTCAGTCATTGTAATTTCAGAGCAACTGCTAGCTCAAGCATTGACCCATTTTAGTGAATTATAAGCAAAGTAGATAGCATAGATTCCTTTATTCCCCAAACACTAAAAAAAAAGAGAAAATTTTTAAAATTTGGCATTCCTGTTCCACTCCTGCCTACTGTTTAGACATTACCACAACTGTTCCCTACATCTGCTGATGTTCACCTCCAAATAACAGTTGCCATGAGACTGTGCAATTTAAGTAAAAAAAAACCTAAAACCCTAAGAAGTAATGTAAAGATCGTGCCACCCAAATTAACGCAAGTCAAGGATCTCAATGTTGGCACAATGCATTCTGTTAGCTCTCTGAGACAGTAACCAATTGCTGCAGTGACTTTACTCGTGACTGCTTTTAGGTCGAGAGAGAAGAGAATTATGCCACAGCCTCTAATTATCTGTATTTAGAGAGTGTAAGCATTGTAGTGATCTCTATTCAGAGACAGAAAAACTTATGCCTGACTTGAATTGTTAATGCTATTGTTGTGATTTCAGCAGCACGGAGGAAGTTACAAATCCAGGTGGCATTTACAGTGGGAATCGTACGCACTACATTGTTCTGATGTCACATTTTGTGCCTGTGCAGCTATTTGGCACCACCACACACTCGCTCATCCCGTGGTGACTCTGATTTGAGAGCCAGTTAAACCCAGTGAAACACAATGGAAAGGGTGAAATCAGCATTTCGTTTTCTTGGACCCAGTTGTTAATAGAGCCAAAACTTTCACAGCACATTGTAAAGTGGCGATTTTCCTTGATTCCGGCGTTCCTGGTGTGCTAGGCTGTGCATCCTTGTTCAAGTCTTCATATTTACGTTTTCAACTTGCACGTATTTTGCATTCCACATCCTTCCACAAGGGTCTGTTTTCCCCCATTACAGCCCTAAAGCTCAGCAGGCACCTGTGTCAGGTGCAAGATCCGTGTTCAGCACTCATGGGGGAGGCGGCAGTGCCGGGCTGCGCTGATTGCCCCCTCAGGTCTTCACAGCCGTGCCCTGGCCGTTGTGGATGCTGAAAGCTTGGTGGCAGAGAGATTTTTCAGTGTCTGCCTGTGTCCGTGAGCATTCTTACTTTCTCACGGAACTAGCTGCAAAACAGCTAGCGGGCTTTTGTAAATAACTTGCCTATCTTGCACCTGCAAGATGTTTTTTGAACATTGTTATTGCAACCATGGTCTCTTTAGCAAACGTGTGTGTTCTGGATCTAGCCAATAGCCCTGGTGTGTGGTCAGCTAAGATCCAATGGCTTTCCTGTAACTTCGAGTATAAAACTCTACTGTATGTAAATAAAGAGGGGCATTTCTCTCTAGTCACTCCTGAGTTCGGTTCTCTCCTTCGTCCCCGGGCCGTGTCCGTAATTGCGACAGGCCCCTGTCTCTGGAAAGGGTGCAGCCTGCTCCCCTTGTTCCACCAGCTCCAGCAAACTGACACAAAGGCCAAGGGATAGAGACAAGGCAAGGGCATGGCCTGCCCCACTGCCCACCNAACCCAGTGAAACACAATGGAAAGGGTGAAATCAGCATTTCGTTTTCTTGGACCCAGTTGTTAATAGAGCCAAAACTTTCACAGCACATTGTAGAGTGGCGATTTTCCTTGATTCGGCGCTCCTGGTGTGCGAGACTGTACATGCACGTTCAAGTCTTCATATTTACATTTTCATGTATTTTGCATTCCACATCCTTCCACAAGGGTCTGTTTTCCCCCATTACAGCCCTAAAGCTCAGCAGGCACCTGTTTCAGGTGCAAGATCCGTGTTCAGCACTCATGGGGGAGGCGGCAGTGCCGGGCTGCGCTGATTGCCCCCTCAGGTCTTCACAGCCGTGCCCTGGCCGTTGTGGATGCTGAAAGCTTGGTGGCAGAGAGATTTTTCAGTGTCTGCCTGTGTCCGTGAGCATTCTTACTTTCTCATGGAACTAGCTGCAAAACAGCTAGCGGGCTTTTGTAAATAACTTGCCTATCTTGCACCTGCAAGATGTTTTTTGAACATTGTTATTGCAACCATGGTCTCTTTAGCAAACGTGTGTGTTCTGGATCTAGCCAATAGCCCTGGTGTGTGGTCAGCTAAGATCCAATGGCTTTCCTGTAACTTCGAGTATAAAACTCTACTGTATGTAAATAAAGAGGGGCATTTCTCTCTAGTCACTCCTGAGTTCGGTTCTCTCCTTCGTCCCCGGGCCGTGTCCGTAATTGCGACAGGCCCCTGTCTCTGGAAAGGGTGCAGCCTGCTCCCCTTGTTCCACCAGCTCCAGCAAACTGACACAAAGGCCAAGGGATAGAGACAAGGCAAGGGCATGGCCTGCCCCACTGCCCACCTGCCCCAGGGAGCAGCAGCAGAGCTGCCTCTGCAGTGCTTTCGAGTGCCAAGGCAGAGGAAGCTCCGTGCATCCTTACCAAAGAGTGTGCTTGTCACAGAGAGCCCCGAGCGAGTATTAGAATTCAGCTGCCAGAACTAGAAAGACCAAGACACAGCCACAGTCCCAGTGTCTGTCATGTTGGGAAGTGAGAAAAATGTAACACATCCACTTGGAGCATTGACAGATACTGAATAGGAGCTGATGCTTTTCCTGCCTAAGAGGTAACACAGAGATCAAAAAAAAAATCATGCACTTGTCTTACACATCTTGCACTAACTTGAGACTAATGCCATGCCCCACACAGAGCAAATGATACATTAATTTCTTTAGCAAATGCATAGGGATCCATTTTGTTTACTTTAAAGCAAAAACACGGCAAGGGCTTCCACACTGAAGAAAGACAGAACGAACAAGCCTAACTATGATATGCCAGGAACCTTTTCACCACCAGTTTTCAAGCCATTCTTCCTTACTCTTCTGCTTCTGGGCTAATTAATTATACACTAAACATACTGCTAGTGTGATACAAATAATTAATTAAACATGGTCACATGCTAGAACATTAATTGTGACAATATATTACACTTACTGCTGCCTGTCTCTTTTAGCTAATATGAACTTAGCAACATGCAGGGATTCCAGCCTGGCAAATATGTCTGTGTATTTACTGTAATAAAAACCTGCACAGAACAGTATTTATTGTTCCTGTGGGGCAATATCTGGACAGTAGTAAGGAAATCTGCCTTTCTTTACACCGTGACAGGAGGTCAACACTTTCTTGTGTTCATTCAGATCTCTCAGGAGAAAAAAAAAATCACTAATTTTTTCTGCTGTTTTTTCACTGGGGGTTCTCTGAAGAAGCAGAGCCTGAGCTGGTGAAAAGGGCAGGAAAAAGAAGGGCTGGGCAGAGAAAGAACAAACTTCAGCAAATGCAATATTGAGCCGATTTTAGGGGTTCCAGGGCTGGCAAGCACACAGGTATTATTCTCAGCAAGACCAAGAAGATTCCTTAAAGAGATTAGTAACATTTACCTTGAGCACAGGAAATGTTCTGAGAATTCATCACTTGATGCCTACAGTGCTGAAAACACAGCATGTTGCAGCAGCATTAAGTATTATTAGTGTGCTTACCTGCAGCTCCTCTATCCTACCAGATGGCACCCAGAGTTTACTTTGCTTTCTCTTTGAAAATTACCGAAAGAAAAAAATCACCTTATTCATAAGAAGGTATTATAGCACTTTTTGGTGCATAAAACAAGAAAATGACCATTTTTAAGGCTGCTGGATGCTTTTTTCCTTGGATTGGGGGGG
>VZTG01000763.1:367582-431609 GCA_013397845.1 Melanocharis versteri | reverse complement strand
GGGGGGGGGGGTCAGACATGGCATGTACACAGAACACAGGGAGAGAATAATTCATAGCACACACTTAAGTGAACAAGACCTTGGAGGCAGATTAAACTACATAGGCATAAGAGAGAGAATCAAGAGCTAAAATACCTTGCCAAAGGCTGTGAGCTTTTCGAGCTTTTTAGAAAGAAAATTGTGCAATAGATACATAACCATTTAATAGATAAAACATTTAAATGATTTGTGCTGTAACTTTTATGCGTAGCGTGTGCGGATAAAGTGCTTTTAAAAAACGATGGTTAATTTTTCAGTTGTTCTATCGTTTCTCTTTGGCTGGAAAAAGAAGAGTTTTATGACACCTTTTTTGGCAAGTGGATTTAGCACCTTCGAGTACTGAAGTTCATTCATTAGCATAAGCCTTTATTATAAGCCATAAACTCTTCTTCATCTGAACTGCCAGGGGTGAGGACATTGAGGAACCATCTCCCATCAGTGGTTAATGGAAACATATCCCATTTGATTTCAATATACAAAGCACATATTTGAACCTTAAATGCAAGCATGGTCATATTTTAAAGGCTACCATTAACAAAGCAGCATGTAAAAGTCATGTCAAATATATATAAAAAAAAATAATCCTAAAACATCAAAACACAGAAACAAAAGAGAAATATACGTGAAATACTTCATTTCTATCACTTATTCCATCTCATTTATGAAGAGGGATTTTTTTTTTTTAACTATGCCTTCTACAACTCTGATTATTTTTACTACAAGTATCTGTTCTGCAAGTCATTCCACCAACCCTGGACCATGGGCCAGGATATTATGCTAAACCATTACAATCATTAAATAAAGTCTTCATGGATAGATTTCTAATATAATAGCTATAATAAATAAGTACAAGAGCTAAAAGACTTTTTTTATCTAGGCATTCCAATTTATCCTTTTTTCCTTTTCAGAAATAAAAACTGTAATGACACTGTTCATTAAACTGATATCTTCTATTTTTCATGATATTTTGTAGACTTTATCCGTATCAGTCTGGTGTAATTTGACTTTCATTAACACTCTACCATCATCAGAATACTGCAAGCAATTGTTTTTATGAAAATAAGATACAAACAAGAGAGACCAGTATAAAGACTTCATAGAAGTCTTGCATTTTAAAAGAAAGCAATCAGAGACATAATTTTAGTTTATATTATGTTGCTTCCTAAAGACAATGAACTAACTAGAAAAATATTCCTTTTATTTTAATGTTCATTCAAAGAGAGGGAAAAAAGGCTCATCAGAATAAACCCATAAAGATCATAAATCTTGCCTGGGGGGCAATAGTAAAGTGTTATTGTTTAATATTCTCGTTTGTTGTCAGGTGTTTGGAAAATAGAAAACACTACTTTGCTTTTCTTTAAAGAAATATTTCACAGCTTCGTATACAAGGTCAATCAGAATCTCCGATTCCAAAGATTTCAATCAGTGGGATGAAGATGACAGGGACACAATATCAGTTCACTTTGTCACAGTATCCCTAGAAGAAGCATCACTATGTTTTACACCACAGCACTCATATCTCTGAGATTTTAAGCATTATTGTCCAAATTCCCTCCCCAACAAAAAAAAAAAAAAAAAGGAAGTCACATCTTCTTCCTTCACACCTCTGTGAAAATCCTGCTAAAAGTAATCAGAAATGAGTACTGTGCTCTTCCCAAAAAAATCCCTTTGTTCTCTGATAAAAATAAAGATTACAGGATAATGCTTTCCATTTTCCAAAGAAGGAATAATTTAGGAAGCTTTCTAGGATTTTCTTTGAACTACATTTATATTCTTCTGTGCTGATAGCAAGCACAAGGAAATGTGCTTTCCTATATTTCAGCACTTAAGCCCCACTCAGAAAAATTAGGTGCTTAGGAACCAATTAAATAGCTTTGCCTTAGTGAGCAGAGTGTTACAAGTGAGGGAGAATAGTCACCTGTGGTCCCAGTTTGGACTCGTATTTCCCATTAATTGTTGCTTCTTATTAACAGCGATCAGGAACAGAAAAAGAAAATATTTTGGAAATTTAATCACACCATCACTTTCAGGATAACTCATAGGTAATTATATATGAAAAGCTACAAATTATTTTGCTTTGTACGCGAAGTTTGAACAAAAAAGAAACCACTGAGGAGTAGTAACTTAGAAGTATCACAGATATTTTCTGATTTCCTGATTTGCTGGTTTGATGTCATGTGAATAGGCTGCTCCTAGTAGCTTTTATATTGAACATTCATCAGAGGCAGAGAAGAAGGAGGAAAGGGTGTGAATAGATTTATTCAAGGTATCCATGTGTCGTCCTCTTTGGGGACAATTTCACCCATTTTTTGCCAGAGGTTAATTACCTCCCATAAAGTAAAATGAGCACTTCAGATTTTTTCTTCAGAGTGTTTTGGCCCTCAAAATCCACAGAGATGAAGTCACATCCAGGGGGGTAAAACCCCAGAGCAGTTAAGCCCCCACAGCAGCCCTACTTGCCTGCCACGTCTTTATTACTACAACCTCCTGATGACAAAGCATTCTGCTCGAGCACGGAACAAAAGATCATAAAATACATTTTCATAGCAAAGCCAAAATTGCTGTGGTAATAAAAATTTATTTTCTTTTTCTCTTTGAAGGCTACTGCATAGGCAATCCATTATTAGTGGCTCACAGCCAGCAACTGGCTGTGAATTGAGCTGGTGAATTAATCAGCCTACGTAGCTAAAGACCCAGAATTCTGGGTATGTGAGTGCACAAAAGAGGCCCCAAAAATGACAATATTTCTGTTTCTCTAACGCAAATGGTTTAATGATGGATGACCCCCTTCCTTTAATGTCCATTTGGGTGCTTCATACAACTACTTGAATATTCACTTGAACTTAATTCCTCTCGCCATCAGTTTAGGAACTGATGAAAATACTGCTTCCTTACATAATCCCAAAATAGCAATGCATCTTCCAGAGAGTTGAAATATGAGATCTACATTGCTAAATCTGCTGCTTTCATAGCTGAGCTGCTCCTTCACAATGGGGAGAGTGACTCTGCATATTCTTTCTTCCCTTTATAAACCTGGCATATAATGCTGCTTGTTACCACTTGATTAATCTATCTTCAAGTCAGTGTAAAGTTACAAAAATATTTGAGCTCTGACCTTCGGTGTATTCCCAGGTTTCTCCAAGTCTTTTACCTGCTGATGATCCAAAAACATTTCTTACTGCTTAATGATGGATGCATCCCTTTGGCATTGCTTGGCAGAGGATTAGAGGAAAAGAGATATCTCCATATGCAGCTGAGGTCTTCCCATAAATCTAACAGAAGTCAACCCCCTTGTTTTGAAGGATAGATAAAAACAGGAGGACCACAAGAACTCCAGATCAAGGGTCATCTTGGACAGAACCTACTCTTTCAGTTCCAAAGAAATTTGTCTTCTCCAGATCTCTGTCTCCAACCATAGAGACACTTTGGGAAAGGTTCTGAAAAATACTGATAGGTAACTATAGCACAGAAATAAAGGTAATAATCATATGGATCCATTGTTTCCAGTTTCTTTGATTCTGAAGATTAGTGAACAGCTTGTAACCAAGAGAGGAATGGTATATATCATTTACATTAATCATTACATAGCTTTTAAACAAATCTTCCCAGACACAAAATAGTTACACTTCCATCTTGGAACTTCCACAGTTCACTGAAGGAAAAAGCAAGGCATGAGTGAGATGCCTTTTCTAATTTTTTTTAATTTAAAGGGCAAAAATATAAGCCCTACAAGAAAAAAAAAAAATAGCCTGTGAATTCTTCAGCAGCCTCTTGTGACAACTGAGATTCTCATGAACCAACATCAAAATCCAGAGTAGCCTGAAGTGATACCTAGAACTTAAAATCTCCATAGACTAATATTAAAAATCTCGTCTGCTCTCTTATTAGTGTAAATTGTTGAGGTCCAGTCATTCCTTGTCGTTTAAATCTCCTCATGGAGATTTCTTTATTTCTGTACATGAAGTGACAGCATAAAAGGCTCCCTGAGAAACCAGGGAAACGTTCACAGCACTCTGGTAGCTCCAAATGTCACAATGTGCCCCATGTACTATGGCAGTGGCGTTAATCTGCCACTTCTGTAGTGCAGTGTCACTTCTGCTTTCAGGTTTGGGGAGCATGAAGAGATTGTCCTGGGCTCTAGCTCCCAACACAGAGGACAGCAACCCTACAAATCAAAAATTTCCCTTCTCCACACCTTTATCAAGGTTCACTGCTCTCTCTCTCTGTACGTGCAAAGGCTTTTTTCAGGTTTCTCCAAAGCACGCCCAAAATGTCCTGGATGTGTAAGAAGACTGGAAAGGTACAATGTAAGACAACCTTGCCAGAGCAGCAGAATTTGCTGGGAGGTTTCAATGCCATGTTGTCAGCTCCCTGTTTTAACTTCACGCGCGTTTCTCGAGAGCAAGGCTGGAACAGAACGACTGCCTCACTCTGCTGGTGGCAGACCAAGAAACTCAACAACACAACCCAAGCAGTCACATATTCCACGTTCCCAAGCGTGGATGCCACTGACAATCCATGCACACCGAGGATTTGTAGTCACTGGTGATAAAAGGACTGCAGGACAGCAAAATTCCTGGCCTTCAAGTGTGCAGGGGTGAAACTGCTCTCTGCAGGCTCTGAAGGCATCATGCAGCACTGAGAGCACATGAGCTTAGAGGGTGTTACACAAGAGTGACAAAAAGACGTAGTGTTTGCCATTTGAACAGTCAGAATTCCTGACATTTCATCTAGGCCAAAATTTTGCTCCCAGTCCACTGGGAAATAAGGAGGAAAACAAAAAACCAAACAAACAAACCAACAAGTAGCATTCATGCATCTATCTTGATAGTGCAACTCTGCAGAAACCTCCTGAAACTAATTTTATGAAGCTAAAATGCATCCATTGCACTCACTTTAAGATATATTTGATTGCAAAAAAGTACTCTGGGCTGTACCTCACCAAGATCAAAAGCTAATTTTATTGGAAATTCAGTAAACTCAATAACATGCCTGACATTGCTCAGGAAAGTATTTTGTCCAGCAACTAAAGAAAAGGATATTTCTATGACTAACACAGCACAGATGATCTTTTCCATTTGTTTCCAGAGGCAGATGTTTTCTCTGGGTATTTGAACTCTTTAGATATGTGGTGGAGGACAGAATCACAAACACACACAAATATAAATACACTCACCCCCAGCCAGATTTGCAGAGCATGGGGGAATGGTGCCATGGGGGTCGGTATCCTCTGAAGTCTTCCATGGAGCTAAGACTATCTGAAAAAACTGCAGTATTCCTACAGAGACTAAGGATAATCCTGTCTCTTGGAAAACATCCTTCTGAACAGAAAGCCCTCATGACCACAATCAGTGCTGCCACCTCTTACTTTGTTACAATTACTGTCAGAGTAAACAGAATACTCATGCAAGAATCCAGGATAACGATATAAAATCAGGAACACTTTTCAGAGTCCAGGAGGATATTGGATTTTGGTGCTGTATAGAACAAAACAGCAAAGCTGTTGTGTGTCCACACTGACAGCATTTTCCAGGTAACTCTGCTTATTGAAAACCCCTCATGATTTGTACAAACACATTATCCATGTTTTCTACCTGGTCAATATGTCCCTCTTTTTCTCCGTCCCTGTAGGAATAAATATTAATTCCCAAATTATTACAATATAAATGAGTATATAATATATAATGATTATATACAAATATGTATAATCATTATGTATTATATATATGTATATGAGTATATAATGAATGAGTATACAATATATACAGCATATGAGTATACAGCATACAGTGAGTATACAATTTCTGTCATAATTTTTTTTTTGCAAAATGCAAAAGTTTCTTGTCTTTCTAAAATGTTGAAATAAAAGTATATCTGCATTAAAAACTAGACTCTGGGGCCACGGCCAGAGCCATCATCTTCTGGATTACTTTTAGCCAAACATTCATAATCCAGTTTTTCATAGCAATAGTTGATCTTGTGCAAGTGCCACAAAACTGAGTAGAAGCGTGTTGTTGACATTTCAGTCTACATAAACCAGCAGAGCAAAGACCCAGTGTGGAGGTGACATATGATATTTGCAGTATAGAAAGATCTCGTTACAACCTTTCCCTGGTCCATGAGGGACCTCTCCCTGAGGCAAGCCTGTAGTTTTCTGCAGTCAAAAATGGCACACCTTGCTCTGAACGGCCTCTTGCTGCAGGGCCATGGACTCTCCTGTCTGCTCCTGCTACCTCTGTCTTGTAGCAATTCTTTAAAGGTTATTCATTGTTATTACACCCCAAACGCCCCTGATTTCTTCCCCCTTGCTCTTGCAGCTCCCAGTGAAACTTCAAACGGTATTAACACCTCACAGCAGCACTATTGTATTCCTGCTCCTCACTGCCTACTGTACTTCAAGGTAATTTTTTTTCCCAAAATCTATTCAGAACGCCCTTGTCCTCTACTATTCCCAGGCTGCACATGGATCACAAAGGTGGGCAAATGCAGCACGTAATATATACAGGTGCAACATCATCCTTACAATACCAAATGAACTCTCAGATGAGAGATATTTCTCATCTGGACTATTGCCATTATCAGTGTATTTTCATTAATTTATCACTTTTATTTCTGCCTCTGGTATCTCTTCATGAATATTTTCTTCCTGTGCTAAAATTATCTTTTAAATTTATGCTGAGTAGTAAGACAATGTGTTTATGGTAAATAATTTAGCAATGTAAAATATTTGAAAAAAAAACTCTGGGGGAAACTGGTTATTTACATAACTAAAGTTTCTAACGGATATGAAGCTGACAATTTTACTTGCTTCATCATCATAAAACTTCACAGTTTTTGTCATTGACCAGGACTCCATTGTGCCAAGTGCTGTTCACTGAGTGCTGCGTAAGCAGAGAACAGAACCACAGCTCCTGCCCCAGACAGCTCACCATCTGCAAGACAAGGGGAACATGGACAGATGGAGAGGGATGGAAGGTGACAAGATGCCTGTGATCACTGCTGCAGGCAGCAGTCAGAGCAGAAGAAGGCTGTTGTCCAGTTTTAAACAGGCATTGCAGAAAAGGAGAGTTTTAGGGAGATCCAACACTCCTAAGCCACGGGAACAGATCAGTGATTTGCCATTTATTCTTACTTTTTAATTTGAACTCTCCTTTTCCAGACTCTCAGGTTCTCTCTGAATAAAAACTTGTAGTAAAAATCAAAAACAGTACAACCACTACCTTCACTTGGAGGAGCTCCACTTGCTGATAAATTTTCATAGTGTCATTTAAACACCCTCCTGAAGCTTTATAAAAATGTTAGCATATTTTATAACGTATACAAGAGTATGCACTTGCTCGAATGCAAGACTTATGCCTATTTTAATGTTGCTAACAAAGGCATGGCTTGAAATTCAGACCTAAAGCACACTGTCAGAGGATAAAAATTGGTGAAATGACCAAATAAAATTCATGATGATGACGTAAGCAATAAGATTTAATCTATTGTAATGTATGCCGACACATCAGGCTAAATTTCACCCCAGCCCGCACAGAACTCCTGCTGGAGACACTGAGCACAGCAGTAACAGGGACACTACATACAGACAAAATGGAGTTTATAATTTTTGCAAAAAAATAAGAGTGATCATAGCTCCAACAAATCGATATGGATTGGAGGGAGAGAAACAGACTCTCCCCATCTCTTCAGATTATCTACATTCTGGTAAATTTAATAATATGTCTTTCATAGTGAAAAGTAAAACATGCATCCTTTAAAAATTTACACTGCCTGATATAGCAGATTTTAAACAATTAAAGTCTAACTCCTCTTTAAGTGGATGCAATTTTAGGATAAAAACAAAGCAGAATAAGTACTTCAATTAGCACTTACATTTCCACTCTGAGAAGCATTTAAAAAAAAAAATAATTAGCACAAGTCCAAGCCAGGGGTGTACACAGACGCAAACATAAACTGTGGCTGCAGGGAGGAGTCTATGTGTACACATCTTTATTCTTAGTCACAATGGATTTGCTGAATGATTAATATATTTAAAAAACAACTAAAAACCACAAACCAAATTACATACATTCACATTTCTCCTATCAGACCAGGCTCCTCACCTTGTCTCAGACTGAAGTGATAGCAACACAAATCATCCTGCTGACATTAAATATCATCACTGAAGCCATACAGAAGGATAGAACCAAACCGTAAGGAGGTAAACAATTAAACTTTACTATTTGGCACAGTTTTCCCCAACTTCCCATGCATTATTCTTATCTAAAACTTTTTTATGCAGCCACGTGTCACAGATGACTTGGACAAGGCAAACACAAAGCAAAGCCCCTCCACAGGTCAGTAAATGTATACATTTCAAAGCAATGCACCATGCTGTCCAAGCCAGCTGTGGCCTCAGGTATTGCAGCTATCCACATTTTACCCCAGTAAGCTGTAAGACATAATTCCCATGTTATCTTTTTCCCTACCAGAAATGTGCAGCTGCTACAGCCACTTTCACTTTATTCCTCCTCATCACTACCCTGGGTTATTTAACTGTGGCAATATCTCAAACTTGTAAAAATACCTTGCTGATGCCACAAGCTGCAGCGGTATATAAATTGCCTTCCAGCGCCTTTGCATAGCCCAGGCTTAACATAAAAGGGAAATGCTTCCACCCACATGTCAGCAATATGATAAATAGCAGTGATGGAAGGCAGAGAGGAGGCCTGTGTGTAAAAAATCGCGTAAAACCTCCCCCCTCCCCTCTGGTACATCAAAGAGGGCTTGGTCCTCTGAAGCACCACAAAAGATGAGGCACGTGGTGCTGGGAGCTGTGGCAGGCACAGGTCTGCTCTCTGCACACCCTGCATGGAACACTCAGCCAGAAACACGGCGTGTCCAAGAGGCTGCTCGGGAGGAGAAGGAAGACAGAAGTTCGGACGAGGGAGAGCGGAGCGTGACAGGTAACTGAAGATGCAGAAGTTAAACAGACAGTAGGCGAAGCTGGCATGACACATACAGCCAGACAAAAGGTACAGCCCCTTCCTCAACAGCACTGAGCTGCAGGAATGAAATGGAGAATAAAAAGAAATGATTGAGGGGGGGAACAAAACATGAAAGACATCAACAGAAGAGAACACAAGAGAAAAGAAAGCAAAGCTGACTGAGATATGAAGTGGTTCCAGAAACAAAACAGAAATCTCCCGACAGCACAAATGCAAAATGGGGACAAACTGTGAATAAGAAATGGTTAAAGGCAGGCCTCAGTTTACTGCTGGCGTAGTTAATATGCTGCACCAGGTTGGAGGGAGATAACAGCTGCTGCTGCTCTGCTGAAACACCCACCTAGAACAGCGCTCGGTCACCGCGCAGCGTGCGCTCGCCCACGGCCACCACCACTGCACAGCCGGGGGATTGCAGACTCCAGGAGACATCAAAATGTGGCAGCACATCACAATGCATTCCAGCAGAAGACAATCAGCCACCAATGCCACATTGTAATAGCGGCCAAAGGCAAGAAAAGAATAAAAAAATAAGTGTTCTTCATAGGGAGAAGTCTTTAATGTTTTGCAGATACAAGAAAAAGAGATGTATTGCACCTGCAGCAAACAGCATGAATAAAAGGAATTGTATTAGTAGGAGCTAAATAAATGTTTGCTAAATAATACATAATATGCATTTTTATTTTTGAGTTTTCAGCCATTCTTTTCAAACACCGCTAATGATTCAGTAACTGAATTAACTAACCGGGGAGGGGAAAAAGCCCCAGTCTCTGGAAAGCAGCCTAGATGTGGAAGGACAAATATTCTGAATTAAGATATCTTGGTCACCAATCTCAGGGTTTAATTTACTCAGTTTGCCTCCAAGAATTGAACAAACTTGGGTGGGCAATTTGAAGACTATTTAATCTCATCCTTAATCTATACACTAATAACAAATGTAGTGATTCTGAAGAAGCTGTTAACTGAACAAACAACAGAAAGAGAATCAGCTGTCTGCCATATGTTTCTTGTTTATTTAAACAAAAATATCCATTCTGTGTTCAATCCAGTGTCCGTCCAAGTCAATGGAAAGACTCTTACTAGTTTGAACAAGTCCTGGAATAAAGTTTATGTGGTTTCACATGTGGAACATTTATTGCATATTAGCACTACAACTTTCCCAAACTTCCTCAGCTGAAACGCTAAAAAAGCCTTTTAAAGTTGTGCTTAGTTGGTGTGTGTTGACGTGTTAAAACTTTGGGCTCCAGGAATTCAACACAGCAGCTGGTTTCTTAAACTCTACCCACAAGTTCAAGTAAGTGCTCATGGGTACACTCAGCTCCCTGCTTTGTTGATGAAAAAATTCCATTTGAGCATAAAATACCCACTGCTTTGGGTACACAAAGGTAAACCTCTCATTTCAAGATGTCTTCCTATTTGCATTCATTCCAGATGGAAGACTTTGAGAAGAAAGAAATTACTTTCTTGTGGGCTAAATAGATTCTGTAAAATTTGAGATAAAACCTGGTTTCAGCAAATAAAGGTATTATTTAAGTACATTAAATATTTGGATTTCAATTTATTCAATTATCTTAATTATTTGAATTTAAATACAGTATTTAAATGTTTAAATATAGTGTTTAAATAGATATTAATTAAAGATAGGGGGAAGCATTACTTTCAAATACAACGTAGAACAACCCTCAAGAAGTTATATTAGCCTCAGTTCTGGAACAATATCTTTGCTTCTGCCCCTCCTCACAAAAAGATGGAGGATCATTCTAATTGTATCTGCTTCAGATGATCTGTTTCCTATTTTGCTCTCAAGTGGCTAAAGTCATGCACAGAGACTTCACAAACCAAGCTTTCCCTCATGCAAATATGAAGTACCACCATGCAAAGTTCCCTCTGTCACCATCTCCTGCAAACCTAAAAGAGGTGGCATTTACCCCATGAAACCATATTTTTTCCTTTTACAAAATGTTGTTCTTCGACAACACAAACTCTGAGTTCCTTTTTTTTTCATTAAATATTGACATCTTGCACCTTTTGCTTTATTCAAAGCAGATGTGGAAAAAAAAAACAAAAAACAAACCACAACACCACCACAAAAACAAGAGGAAAGATCTCTTTGATATTTGCACCTGACCTCCACAGAGTCATTACACAGCTACTGGGCCCAGAACATTTTAAGAAACCAGATGTTTTTCCCTGCATGGAAGCCACAACTGGGACGTGACAGCTGAGGAAGTCAGTCCACGGTGATCTGCTGTAGGAGCCAAACCCAGCAGCCTCCTCTGTCAGTGCCTAGAGGAGGAATTCTGACCCAGTCAACCGTGTTTGTGATGGATACAGTGACAGACAGAAATAAAGTGTCTTACATAATTTGCCTGCCTGCAATTCAGGCTCTGCAGCAATCCTTAACCAAATTCTGGCAAACGAGCCTACAGGAATCCAGCACAGTTTGAACTCCAGCCTCCGCAAATATTGCAAAGGTACAGTTTGAAATGTTCAAACACATTAAATGCCTGTAATTTTTTAAATATTCATTTGCAAGAATTATTGTACCTCAAAGCCCAGGTCTTCGGACCAGCACTGCCCAACAGGGCTGTGCTAGAGAGCAGAAATGCAAGGCTTCTACCAACAGGTGGGGAGATGCAAATTGATTTTCAAGCGCCCTTCAGCTTAGGTCTATGTAACCCAATGAAATCTAGTCTCATTGCTTATGAATTTTTACTATTTTTACATTAAGGCAACACTAAAGATAACCATTTCCAAGTGAATTCAAAATTTTTCCTTTTAAGGGAGTCCCCCTCATTCAGTCTGACATGGCAGTACAAAAAGCAGCTGACAGAGCAGTACCAGTACGGCAAGAGACAGAAAAGAAATTATACTGACTTAGCCTGCAGGAGGAAATCCCTCCCCAGTGTGAGAGAAGATGGGGTTTGGACAGAAGTTGCACATCACTGTGTTACCAGTGCACCCTTCACCTCCCCAGCTACAGCAGAGCTCTTTGGTTACTGCACTTGAACTGCAACACATCCACACTCCTCCTCCTCCTCCTCCTCTTCCTCCTCCTCTCCCGAATGACTGGCACTATCAACATTTCTGAAGTGTATGATCCAGATCTGGGAGGCCTCACTCCTCCAGTTCCCTCTTCTTTTTTGTTCTGGGTGAGAAGCGAGAGAGAGAAGCATGAAAAGCTCACGTAATTTTTTTCACTGACAAACTGATTTTACTTTTAAGCTAAAGACGGGATTTCCATGAGCTTCAAAGGACGTGGCAGGAGATTCTCTTGGTGTCAAGATACATTCCAATGCCAGATTAAACTTAGCATTTCTTTCCCAAGTTTATTTTCTCGTCCCAGAACACTGGCAAACAATGAATTCTATGCTATTACATAACTCTGGTATTTTCTGACAAGATACTTCCGTATAACATTAGAAGCATTACCTTTCATCAAGAAGAATTGCAGAATGATATGTGGATGAAATTTCTTCCCACGAAGATGTTACTCTAAATGTTTTGATTGCATTATATGAAACCCATAAAATGAAATTTCTACACTATAAAAGCATTTTTAGTAGATTACAAAACACTTAAGCAGCGGATATGACTAATTCAATAAAAGTCAATAGGAAACTGATATGATTACACTTTTTCCATTTTTACTTCCGCTTCATTTATCATTTGCTCTCAAAACACATGCCTGTATTTTCATGGAATTTCATTTATATAAGCAACGTTATTCATGTTTCATGAATTTGACCAAGTTCAGAAACTGAAAATTGCTTGTAATCTACCTTATTGGGCTCCTACATTAAAGTTCTGACCCAGCTGGCCCCAGCTAATAGAGCAAACTCTGGTGTGAGGCAGGTTTTACTTAAGCTGAAATAAAGAATCTGTATTTTCCTTGTAATGCTGCAGCCACATGTCAAAGTAAATTATTTAAACAAGTAATTCTGCTAGCAAATGTATCCATGAAGTGTCAGATGGTGTACAAGAAAAGGAATTTAGCCCTGCTCCAAGGTCAGCCACAAGTGTCCCTCCTACACTCTCCTACAAGAAGGCAGAGCAATTCACTACTGCAACCAAATCTGAAGTTTATGAATGCAAAAAGAATCACATGGCAAAAAAAAAAGAGCAATCTCCCTAAACTGAATCCTGAAGTTCCTTATTTAATTTAAATTCAATCAAATTTCCCTTTCAATAATATTTAAATCGTGTTCACCGTAGATCTCAAAGTATTTTACAAAGCAGCATAAGCCTTATTATCTCACTGAAGTTAAAAGGAGATTGTTCTGAGGAAGGAAAAAATAAGGATTTCAGGATTTGTCTCAATAAAAGGTATAAGAAACCTGCTAGAGTTGAACAGATCTATTACATCACAGAGAAAAGCTAAAACTGTAATGTTTCTCTTTTTTTCCGTTAAGTTTTCTTTATCAAATTAGTAAAAATAGCATCACTACATCTTCTAATACATTGTAGACTAGTATCAGAGCATTTACTTATTTAATTCATGGCTACGTGTTTGAAAACTTCTTCACGTACCAAGGAAAATTTTCAGACAGAAGTTTTTTTTATCATTTACAGAAGACGTTGAGAATAAAGGCGGTTTACAAGAGAGCAGCAGAACAATTTAACCATCTGTCCATGCAGAAAAAGGATTCTTGGACAGTACTGAGCACAACTGCAATGATCTTTTCTAGTTCAGTTTAGCAGCTACAAGCATAAAGCACTGCTAGACACAGCCACTGTCCAGGAGTCCCTGTTGTGACGTCTGGATGCTGGGAGATCCCTAGGAAAGCTGGGCACACATTTTCCCCCGGAATTTAAAAGGCAATCAATGTGTGGGACAACCAAGAGATTTTGGCCCTGTGACAAAGCTGGTCACAGTTAAGAAGCAGGGACACGAGCTTCAGGTGGGAGAGAACAATTCCCTAAAACAGTCTTGGAAAAGGCCACATGCTTTAGGAATTCCCAGGAGGGAGACAGCCCTTGGGGAGGCCAGTGAAACCAGGGCAGCTCAGGAACAAGAGCAGACCTTAAACACCAGCAGTACGGAAAGGACACTCCTTCCTCTAGGATCACTCCAGGTGAGAGCCCAGAGAAGACACACCCTCCATTGCAAATCAAATTAAAGAATCATGGGCTGAGAACCTATCTCCAGAGCATGGGTTGTGCTTAGGGTGGCCAGGAAGGACTCTGGCAGCTCTGGCAGGCAAAGGATTGAAGACACAGAAAGAATTTCAGTGGCAAAATCTCAGGTATCTACCAGACTTCAGACACCTGATGGCTTGAAGGATTTAAAAGATCACATAAATTAGGTGAAAGCTAGACACCATTTGCTTGCCAGTTCCTGGAAGTTTTTTTCTTTTTAAATCACATCCTTTCTATCTGTAATAGAAGGCAATTATATATTTGGACTTGAGATCATGTAATATTTTGAAAATTTACAATATAAATATTTCTCGCAGAGTTGTAATTTTCTTCAGGTGATCATAAGAGCTACAGCACATTCATCTGACTAACAATGCAGGAAGATATATACATATTTCAGGATTAATGATAGGGTGCTTGAAGCAGCTCGCAATAATACTCTGAGAAGAATAAGAGGTTGTCATTAAAAAAAAAGGCAGAGGAAAATTTTGGGATTGCAAACTAGAATTATTCTGCATAGGTAGTTCTACTTGTTAGTTCTTTAATATGCTATAACTTTGCTGATGTGAATGAACAGAAAGGCATATTATCAAATATTGTTTTGTTTATTGTCACTTAAGTGCTTCCTGATTGCTGGAGGTATCTTCATTATACTGGTCATAAAACCATGTACTTAACATGGGTGCATTTTTTTGCCCATTTTCACAACATACTTTTTGCTATTACAGCTGGAGGAAACTGTAAAATAAAATTTTCTATTTCCACAATGACAAGGTCACCAGTTCCAATTCAACATTGTTTAAAAAAAATAGATGGCATTAGAGCTTGAGAAATTTATTTAACATTCCCTAGCCTGCAGTCTAAACCCCTTGTTACAGGCAAAAATGCCAGTGGTAACATACTCTAAAAGCCTCATCTTCTACAATTGAAAGGAATACAACATTTGTGTATCACTCACAGTGTGAGGTATTTATTTATAATGTTGCAAACTGTCAGCTCCTGTTTTATTTCCATTATGTAGAGGATGTCAGGAACTGCCAAGAGGAAGAGCTTTACTGAGGGACAGGCAGTGGATTGGGAGGATGCTGCAGTGAACACGCACTGCTGGCCACCAGGGAGCTGCTGTGGGGCAGCCACGAGGCTGTGGGGCTCAGCGTGGGGCTCAGCTCAACCTCCTCCACTCAGGGTGCACTGGGGGCTGCTTAGACACAAAAAAAAGCGGAATTAAAAACTGCACATATAAAATATATCAGGGAAGCTGTCAATTAAGGAAAGGAAAAAAGCGTTTACACTAAAGAAAACCCCAAGCAAGAATAAGAAGAAAACAGCCGTGATTAAATTTAGACTGAGAATTAGTTGGCTATTTCTAACCATCTGAGAAGGGAAGTTGTGGAAACCTGTCTTACTATGAGCGCTGGGTTAATAACCTAACCCATCCTAATCCGTGAGGCTCAGGCTCTGAAAAAAACATTGCCTGCACATCTCCATGGAAGAGTGTGAGAGATATAAACTCACTGAGAACAACCAAGGACACGAGAAGCAGATTAGGAGCATTAGCACACTTCTCCACCCACTGTTTGCTTTCTCGTCTGCGCTGAGCTTCCTCTTTCCTCCACAGCATCACAGAGAACTTGATATAAATGACTTTTGGAATCTGTTGTTTCCTCTTTCTTCACACTTATTTTACCTCTTGCTTCACTTTCACTATGCATTCTAAGCCCTGCCCTCGACCTTGTCCAGTCCACCTCTTTTCCCACAAAGACTATTCTCTTTGAATACTGAATACTCCCCTTTCATAATTTAACAGTCCTTTCCTCTCCCACACATCCTGGCACCCACAATTTTTATTCCCATCTGCTGCTTTATGCCTAGGATTGAAATATTTACCAGAAACATAGTAACTAGCGAACTAAATGAAGAAATGGAGCCCATTTTCCAGAGACAATATGTAGAGAGCAAACCAAATCATCTTGTTCATCTTCAGATAGATACACTGATACCTCTAACTCTACTGGGAAGACAAAGAAGCAGCTTGTGGCAGGGATGAACAAAAGTGTCCAAAGTGAAGCCCAGGACACAGCAGCTTTAAGAAGACTATTTCTTTACGACCTAGAGATACACATTTGTTGCGAGAAAGAAAATCCTGAAAATTTTATCACTGCAAATGGAAATTCCTATCAGTGTGTTCTTCTCAAACTCAAACCCATGTTTTCTCACATTCTCCCAATGTTGTATAAAAAAAACCTGAAGAGTCCTTACTCACCAGGCTTTGTGGGAAAGAAAGAACACTTCATCTTTCCTTTCTGCTTTATCACATCACAGCACTTTTGTGCTCCTGAGATGAGATTACAGGTGACAGCAGGACAGATTAGAAAAAGAATAATAGGCTGTCTTCAGGTGGCTGTTCCACACCAAATTCTTCCACTAATATCTCCTGCTTCTCACTGCTTTCATAAGTGGCACTTGAGTAGAAGCATACCTGGTCTTGGAAGTTCTGTTCATCCCATGTTTCTCCAAGGGGCTTCCTCCACACCACTGTACCCAGGTCTAAACATGCAAGTTTACTGACCAGATGATGAGAGGAATCTTAACAAGCCTGATACAGCTGTTACACCACGGCCCAGTCTGCCTGCTGTGCTGAGGAAATTGTGCTTCACACAGTCAGCAAGGGAGAGGAAAATGGAAGTGCCACAGGAAAACTAGAGGAGGATTCCCTCCTCACCTGTGAGCACACCTGAGCTGCAGGCCACCAAACACTGCCAGGTTGAACCTGTGGGCTTGCACAGACATTTCCAGGACAGGTCAGTCCGTTTGGCTGACAGCTGCAGTAACTGTTAAATTTTTACATTTTCCTAAGGAATATTTTCCCACCACTTTTGTGTTTCCCTTTTCCCCCAGACCTGCTTGTTCCAATGAGTGTCTGCCTTTTGGGGAAAAAACATCCATTGATAGAGCTCTATAAAAATTAGGAATAATTATAACTATTATGTACATTTCCCAAAAATAGAAACCTTAAAGTCTTAGATTTCAAGAGGTCTCCTGCATCCAGATTTGCATTATTGGTCTATTCAATGAGGATAATAAACTTGTCATTAGCTTAACACAGGAACTGCTGTAGGTACCATTAATCTTGCACTTGGTTTACCTTTAATTTTTACTTTTACTTTCTACAAAATGGGGTAGAGAAGCCACTTTGCTTTTTTACATGCTAATCACTTTCAAAACACCTGTATCCCCTTTGTCAACTGTGCATCTTTTATTAGTATTGGCGAATAGCATTTAAACAGAATTCTCACAAGTCCCAGATATGAAAGAACAATCAACATGTCAACTCACATATTAGTAAGAGACTATCACACATCAGATCTTTTCAATGTTTGTGATTCTATTGGGATAATATGGATTGAAATAGTATATCACAAACACAGAAAGGAAAGTCTCCAGTGACAACAGTACATCAATGGTGTCAAAACACTGTCAAATAAAGCTATTATTCTTCCAGCTGATACTTTCACTTGCATAGTTTGCCTTTGTTATGTTGTAATTTCCCCTGTATTTCCATTGTTCAAAATTCAAGCAATTATTAATTTTATACACGCACGTCAGATCAGACATTAAACACAGGAATATTTTAAGCGTTTGGGAGTTATGCTGTTCATTACAGAACTGTCTTCCCTCTTAGGAAAGCCTCTCATGCCTTACAGAGTACCATAAATGCAGCCTCTTTGTTTTTAAACACCACTGAACACAGAGATGAAAACTGAAAAAAAGCACTAAGGAATGCACTCTGTAGTTGAAGACATTCAACTGGAACACAGTTTATTTCACAGTTTACTGTAACAGTGGGCAGGACTATTTTAATCAGGAAAAACTTTTGTAACATTATGCCCTAAAGCCCTCTCTGAGCACAAAAAGACAAGACTTTCCTGGAAAGATTTAGCAAAGCCACCCAAAAAAAGCAAGATAGAAATGCTTTTTAAGCATCAGTTAGTGCAGGCTTTGAAGTTATAGTATGCCCTGAAAGCAGGTTACTGCATGTTACTGTACACAAAAATATTTTTTTAGAAGTATCTCTCTTGTAAAAAGAACAGAAAAGCAGAAATCAAGTGACACTTTTCCTAATTTATTATCCATTATCTGGGTAACTTTGAGTGAAAAGGACCTTCAGCTTTAAATATAACATCTGTTGTATTTAAATTATATTTCCCAACTTTGTAAAGTACTATGAAACGCGGAGTGAAAAGCAATTCCTTAATACAAAATTTATCAGCCCTAAAACAATTATAAAACAGTATAATTGATATTGAAGTGCTGAGCACACTCAGTAAGGAACTAATGACAAGTGCTGCTACCAAGCACCATGTTTAGTGTTCCATCCTTCCTCCCGCCTCTCTTCTGTGCTGTTCTGTGAAAATGTTTACCTTTTGTCAATTCTTGGGCAAAGCAAAACCAAAAATATCAAAATTTCTTACACTTCTCACTTATGGAAAGAAATAAATCAGTCTCTAGCCAGTGTGCTGTCCCACACTACTCATATATGCAAGTCTAGGAGTAGAGCAATTAAACACAGATAGATATCTCTTTAAGCTCCAGTCACAGTTGACATCCCCAAAGACCTAAATCCCTTCAAACACATGGATTTTTCAGGCTGAAAGACAGAATATTATAAATAGCTGCAAAGAGACAATTCAATAATTACAGTACAATTTCACCCAGTCTAAAAATATTCATAAAGTAGAGATTTTTAGTAAGTTTTTAGAGTGCAGAAATATGACTGTGGACCAATGATTATATTCCTGCTTTGAGTATGAAAGAGCCACACAACTTTCCTCTGCTTCTAAAACGTAGACACAAACAACAAAACACAAAATATAATACAGGCTTCCTGACAAAACAATTTGTTGCATATATCTCTGTAATGACAAACTGAAAACACTGATTCTTTCTCCTTTAATCTCTGTACTTCTTTTTGAAGATAACATTGGGCTGGTTTTTGCTTCTTTTTTTTTTTTTTTCTAAATGAAGAAAATAATACCTTTGGCACATTCTGTCTGTGATTCTGTCATTTTGCAACCTGCCCACAGAAAACCTGTCTCCATAGTCCTTCTTTCATCTATTTAGCATCACTTCTTCAGAAGAAGCAACTGCACTTGTAGCTGTACCAACACCCCAATCTTGGGCTAAAGCCTGACATTACAGGTAAATATGATGTGCCTGGGGAGGTGATGTTGCCCTCAGGGCTGCCTCTGGCAGCCAAAAGATAATAAATCAGAGGGTTAGGACTCCCCTTAACTCCTGAGAGGGCAGTTCCCTTCCCAGGATCTAGTAAGCAGAGCTATCATACTCAGATCTTATGACTGTGACTAAAGAAAGCCATTTTTCATTGATATGATTGTTATTATAATAGATTCCTAATAATAGCTGGCACTGGACACACACATGGTGCTTGTGCTGAGAATATTTTTAAATAGTTCGAAAGAGAATGTGGAGATTTGAGGTAATGCTGTCAAAACAGAAGTAATATTGTTACATTTGAATACGAGGTGGCAGCTCCAGCCTTTGCCCTGGCACAGCAGTGGGGGAGTTAGGGTTTGCCACAGGAATTCTGTATTTCACATGGCTAAATTAACCCACCTAACGATCCAAAATGATTCCATGATTCCAACCAGGGGAGAAGGCACAAAGAGCACAGCCCTAGGGCTGCTCTGGTGGTGGAGGTGGTGTAAGAGAGATGCTGAAGAAAGAGTTGGCATCTCTTATTCAGCCAAGTGGAGTGCCTAGAAGGGACACTGGCAAGTTTTTGACCCCCAAAACACTTCCATGCTTAATATTTTGTTTATTCCCTCCAACACCAATTTTATCAGAACACCTGTTAAAGAAAAAAAAAAGAAGAAGAAGAAAAACTACTGCTCACAATCCCTAACCTGCTTAGAAGATGGATTCTCCACGTCAAATGAGCAAATGAGACTTTAAGAGGACCCTAACACATCTGAATAAAGGACATCTCAAATCCTCCCTTCAGTGTTTCCTCTGACTTCATGTGCTGAAAAAAATCTGATTGTTTTGGAGTGAAGTAACAAAAAATGGCCAAAAAACTTTTCCTCCAGGAATCAGTTTCAATAGACTTGAAATGTAAAAATTATTATTATATTTTGAAAGCAAACTTCCTAAGTCTGTAGTCTGGTCAGATAAAACTTTCTTTTAGAGTGGAGATTTCTAAAAGATACTCACTTTTATGACTATTTAGTTTGCATTTAAATTAGATTAATCAGAAAGGCATACTAATGTATATTTATTTGGTTCCATCATTGCAAGCTGACTTTATTTGGGGAGCGTTATATACATCTTGCTGAGTCTAACACATTTATATTTAATGAAAATAATTTTCACCAAGTATTTTTCCTCATATGATCACTCTCAATAGTAATTTCCTGTTGTTATTCTCCTCTCTTTAATTTAAATTCTGTTCAACTTGCTTAAGTAAGTAGTAATTTGTCCTTCTGTGCATGATGGTCATGGTCTCTCATCACATTTACAATAGTTTTTCCACTATAATGGCAACTTCTTTTGTGAGAAGAAGAGCTCCTCTTGATGATGATGACTAAATTATGTGTGCATCAGAAAATGTGCCTCAGATTAAAAACAGAGCTGAGTGGACATTTTATGCCTCTTGCCCATCAGAGCTTGGAAGGGAGACAAAAAACACAGAGAGAAGACCCAGGGAAAGACTTCTGAAAGGGTCTTGTGAACTACAGCCACTCACCCAAATTAAATGTAAATCATTGATGCTGCACTGGGAATTGTACAGCGGGGAGAGAAGGGCAAGGCAGATCTAACACTGGGCTTGGTGTTTATGTTTTATCAGCTCAGGGAGAAATAGAATGTGGCTACAACCCGCAGAGCCAGGCTACAAAGATTAAAAGTGCTGGAGAGCTGCACCCAAAGTGTTTGGCATGTTCCACACTCATTCGCACAGTTCTGCAGTCCAGGAGTTCTGGTCAACCCGAGACTAATTATTTCTTGGTAGACAAAGTGTGTTTCTGAAGGGTGAAGCTCCATTCAGCACTTGTCTCTGAAGCATTTAGAATCTTATTATAATCCATGTGACCTGTTTCTATTTTAAGTGGAGTAATTCACCAAACTGACACTGATAATTCCTACTAAAGTTTTCCAGTCAATCACAGGAAGTACTGTGTGGGGAGATTTCTTTCATTCTTTCTCTCTGGGCTTTTTTGTGTATCTCTATCTACTATAAAAGCAGGAATTAATCTTGACCTGATGAAGTTTTTGGAATACACTGTATACACCCTTAAGACACAGGCAAGGCTGGCAGCAACTGTTAAATGTCACAGTTGATTTCTTGGATATTAGAATAAGGTGTTTTGGGAAGGATGATACTTGAATACTACAATTTTTGAAATATTTGGTTTTTAAGCAGAGGAATGAGATAAAGTCAATCTGGTATGATAGGAACTCCTGCAGTCACTTGCACCAGAAGCAAAAGGATCAGCTCTCGATCTCAGGCTATTCTGTATGTATTCTGTATATATGCATGTATATCTGTCAGTTTTAAAAAATACATTTTTTTATAAAGAATCAGAAGACTGGTTGACTTCTCATGTGATTTAGCACCTTTTCTGTGTGACCCTCAAGGGAGAGCCAATACCTGCAGGCTTCCCAGACTCTGTGTGTGAGATCACCTTTCAAAAATCATTTTGCCATGCAATGCCTCAGCTCCCCATCCATAACGTGGCAATAATATTTCTTATGACATACGTAAGCACCTTCAAGATCTATTCACAATATGTGTTTACATGAGAACACATCAGTAAATACTTAGGCAACAACAACAGTACATAGCTTTAGGCAAAAAAACAAGGTTCTTAAAAATGTTTAATTAAATGAGAAATTAACACCCCATTCTGCTCAGCACTCATTCAGACCCACCAGCAATAAGATGTCTGGTTTTGGTCCTCCCCAGGTCACGACAGACTGAAAACCTGCCAAAGAGCCAGTAGGAGGCCACCAGGATGATTAAGGTGTTGGAGAACTTAAAATACAAAGAAACATCAAAGGACTTGGGTTTGTTCAGCCTAGAGGGCTGAGAGCAGTGAGTACAAACACCAGCAGTCAAAAATGGCAGCTAACACTGGCAAGAGCCATGCCTTGACAGTTCTTAATTCTGCTGAGAAGTATGCCCATAAAAGCCTACGTAGTTTGTCTTGCTCTGGAGCATTACAAATGTAAGAAATGCAGGAGAGACCTTATGGCATTTGAATAGCCAATTGCATTGATTCAGTGCAGGCACAAAGATCAAGCCCCTGACTGTCTGCTCCAGACTCTGTGAGAAACGTTTGCCAATAGGACTCGCCAATGTATTTCTAAAGCAGAGGAGATGGATCACAGATATCGTTATTCTGAGGGAAAACACACCAGCTCCCCAGACAAATCTCCCCTTGGCATTAAGGAGCTGATGTGACACTCCCTTGCTTGCTCATGCAGAGCACTGCTGTGCTGGTGTCTGTCATTAAATGCATGCTTTAACGAGCAATGGCCAGGAGCTTTCTCCATTGCTCTATCACGCAGCAAAGACTGAACCTCTTCTCACAGGAAAACATTCCTGGGAACATCCCTTGAGTTGGTGTGGTGGGATGGATATGCTGCTACTGGCTAAGGGAATCTTCTGTTGTCCAGTGGCAATATTAAAAAAAAAAGGAAAAAATAGAAGTGCTCCTCCAAGCTGGTAGACAAAGTAGAATTCTAATATCTGGGCAGGTCTTAACAAAATCAGCAAATAATTTACTAAACAGGCAGAGATAAACTGACCTAAGTACAGTCACTTCTGAGCTGGAACACCATGACTCCTTCTTCCATGAATATGAAGAATTTTTACCTACACGCATGGAATGAGGATAGACATCATTATCCATGTTTGTTCTTTGCAGTTTGGATGGGGATATCTGAAGACTATAATATAGCACATGAATTTTTTGTCTGTGCAAAATTTAATGTGTTCTTGAATTTAAAGTATCCCCTATAAGTGAGATGAGAACTAAAGGAAAATGAGCACCAACGATTGTTTACCAGAGTAGCAACAATAATGCTCTCCACTTATGGGTCACTTGGAAATGACAATAACAAAATGATAACTAAAAACTTATATAATGCACGTCATTGGTAATGTTGTCAGAAAATCAATTCAGACAAATTTAAGCCTCATACTGAATTCATTACTTTTAAAAAATATTTCAGATAATCCAAAATGCTTATCCATGCCAGGAATTTACTCACAGCTGCATAACATGTTGGTGGGGACAATTTCCTTAAGTGCAGGAAAGGATACATAGGAATGCATTTGTAAATGTAATGGGCACAGGAAAAGAAAACCTATATATTTGGAGTTCCATTAGATAGCCACATAGATATATTTCTGCTCAATATCCTGACTATGTGCACAACGCCAGCAGCTTTGAAGTTATTTGAAACTTTATTATGTGTTTTACTGTAACATTCACGGCTGTATCCATGATGAAGTAAAAACACTACACCTTTCCAACAGGGGATCCTGGAGGCCATCCAGTTATTAATTTTACCAGGAAAATTGAGAGAAGAATCTGAATGTAGATAACAAAATGTTGTGAAGCACATAATAAAACACTGGCCACAAACATTTTTTATGTTGATTTAACAGAAGTTGGTGATCTTACCAGATAGGGGATGAACAAAAAGAAGCAATAATCACATTTAACTAGCATGAGGCACCTCCACATCCAGAGGATTGTAGAAGTCATTTACTCTTATATATTATAATTTTGTGAGCAAAGAAAATCTGTAGAGGTTTTAGAGATGTTTGGCACAGGCTGTATTGCCATTTGTGAAAAGGAAAGAAATTAAAAATGAGCAAGATGGACAGGCATTAAAGAAGGAATATCTTTCAGTATTGTCTCAGGTGAGGTGAGACATCTGAGAACTGAAATAAGATCTTAGTATTTGGTTTAAACTATGCTACATGGAAATGCACTTAAGGCAGGACTTTGAAGTACACTGGAATGCTTGTCTTCTACCTGAACTACTGGAAAAAACTTATGGATAATCTTTCCCAGGAATGCAATCATAGGGGTTCAAAAACTTGCTCTGCCCTTCTTGACAAGTCAAGTAAAAATAGTAAGCTTTCCCTTTGCACAGATTTCTAGGCAAAACAGAAAAGTAACTCAATTGAGACTTATGCATGCAGTTGTGTGCCTATAAAATGCAGGTGGTTAAGGAATATTTCTCTGCTTACTCCTACACTGACATTTATACCACAGGTTATTCACATTTACCTGCTACCTGAGACTCAGGCATGATGCAAAGGATGCATCCTGCACTTGCAATTTTGTATTCAAGAGGAGCTGCTGTGGTCTAGGCATCCTAGACAGCAAGCAAGCTTACATTCACAAGCCATATTTATCTATAAGTATGACACAAAACTGATTAAAAACAAAACAACCGATGGGAAAAAACCAGAATGAAATCAGTTGATATTAATATCAACTTCCATAAGTGAAACAAGATGATTGTAACAGTGAGCATTCAACATTCCTAAGCCTTGCTGTAAAAAGCAAAAACACGATGCTACAATTAATCAAAATATATATTAAAGAGATAATTCAATCATAATTCTGTTCCAGCAGTCTGAAATGAAGATTTCAGTTAAACAGTAATGTATAAACTACATGTACAGCAGGTCTTTTCTCAAGGAAAAATTCACAGAACTTGCCTATCATTTGTGTATCCCACCAATGTACCTTTCCTTGCTTTGTGCCATTTCGTAGAGCAATTATTTTGATTGGTTTTTTTTATGTGCACCTTTTTCTGCCCAGTGTCAGGGGCAGCAAGGAAAACACTCAGGCCTCATTCTTCCAACACACCTGAGGTGCTTCCATTTTTATTTTTTTTTTAACTTCTAAAGCAAGGAGTTGAAGTCTACTGAATTTTCAGCATTTGCTATAAATTGATTCCATTTAATTAGCTAATATTTTTCTGAGCATTTGCTTTGGAAAGCATTTTGAAATTTGACTGTACGCTTCATGTTCTTTCCAGCTTACACAGCCAGACAGCACTGCATAAATTATATTTGTATTGAAGATTGATAGTTTGGTCTATAAATTGTATATTATTGGAGAATAGACGCTGTGTAAGTAGGTGACAAAAGCCTGCTGTCACCAGACATCAATCAGTTCTGGATATCACCAGGCTCCAGCTTTGCTGTCAAAAGATGGGAAGTGTCCCATATGAGGAGCACTGTGCTGCCCAAACGCAGAGAAGGGGACAACAGCCTAATCAGAACTCTGTGATTAGTAGGAATTAATAATTAATCCCACCTTTTTAATCTTTGCTTTTAAACAGTTAAGCTGCCACTTAGAAGAGGCGTCTTGTCAGCAAAACCTAATTCTTTTTAATCCATGTGCTGCCTGCATGACATTCCTGTGGTTTTTCCCACACACACTGAACTCGGAGGCAATGCCAAAAAAGACAATATCTTGCTTAACACAAAATCTGTGTTAAGCCTTTCACCAAGTACAATAACTCCTTAAGTATCCATGAAAACCCACGGCAAGCACTTTCAGACATGGGATGATGTCTTTCATTTTGACTTTAACACTGAAAATTTGGTCAGCTTGAGATATTCTGTATCAAAAGTTGAGACAGAGCATCCATTAGCATTGCTCCACTGGACTTCATTGTTTGGCTATGAAATCTCTCACCGATGACACTTAGTTTATACTGCATTTGCAAAGGCAACAATTACCTCTAATGCCATTTTTCCTGTGTTCTGAGGGCCTTTTTTGATCTTTTACCTTATTGAAAAATCCTGTGATTTTAATCTATACGTAGTTAACAGAAAAACGTAAAAACATCTTCTCTGGCTATGACAAAACTGTCCTGTGTACCATACCCAGCATCCACAGACTGATAACAAAAAACATGTCAAGTGCAACATCACTAAGCACTAGCCAGCCCTTATTTTAATAGTATTCATAAATGGTGGCTAATTTAAGTGCATTGTATTGGACTGATAATGGAGTCTCAGTTATTGCTCATCTCTAGAAGCATCTATTGATATGTAAAGCAAAGACATTAGCCATGTAATTAGCCAGCAGCATAACTATCATCCTTCACTCAATCATTTCAGTTCCAACTGCCCAAACAATAGTAACATTTCACAATGTTTTCACTTGAAATAGCTGGTGCCTTAATCATAGTGTGAATTTCTTATGAAAAGCTCCCACAGATAGTGTACATCATGCTGGGAAAATGAGTTTAAGTACAAGAAACCGATTAAAACTCTAACAATCTCCTAAGGATAATTTGTTAAAGGGGTTTTGTTACTTTGAGTTCACTCTAAAAATAATCTAGTTCTTTATTAAAAGGTTCAGCACCTTAATAGCTATTTAAGACTGTATAGGAATAATCAATGTTTTTCTCTTTGTTGGCTACATACATTTATATTAAACAGAAATGCAATTTTACTGTTAGTTTTAATAATATTTCCACACATTTCTATTTCATTATTCATTATTCTGTTCTGAAAGCAAAAAAAAAAAATATAATCACTCTAAGCAAGCATTGGAAAAATCCGAGTTTATTTTAAGATGGAATTTAAACTAAAAGGACTTTTATGATGTTTTCTTC
Source organism: Melanocharis versteri (assembly GCA_013397845.1). Lineage (NCBI taxonomy): Eukaryota > Metazoa > Chordata > Aves > Passeriformes > Melanocharitidae > Melanocharis > Melanocharis versteri. Next base: position 404,772 of record VZTG01000763.1, on the reverse strand, counting down.
TGTAGTAGGGCCCAAGATTCTACCACTTGTTTATCTCATCTTCCTTTTTTCCTACATTCTTGCATTTCTGAATGTTGTTTTCAAGACATATTAAGTTTTACATGTTTTGTAACATATTCCTTAGTTATTTTAATCTATGCCTACATTGTCAGTTAGGGCTGACTTTGAAGGTCACTCTTAGTCAGGCTTAGACATGAGCCATCCATCCTTCCTTGTCTATGCATTTATTGGTATCTACAGATAAAAAACATCCCCACTGCTCCCTAGAAATGATCTGCCTCAGGCAGGACAAGCAAACCTGTTCCTGCTTCCCAGTGCATTTGTAATCATGGCAAGAAAGGATGGGTGTGTGGAAAGGTTTATCCCACATCCTGGATTCTGCAAGCCTGAGCTCAGAACAACCTGTGACCAGCAGACTGCAGAGATCTGCAAGTTGAGTTGAGCTCAAGAAGATTGTAAGGTCAGTCTCATATATTCCAAGTCCCTTTAGCGTCTGAAACCCAAAAATTAACTGTTCAAAGGGACTCCAAGAACAACCTCATGAATAAGATATTGCAAGCAGTGTTTAGTTTATCTATAAAGAGCACCCTTAGATGCAATCTGACACAGAAAGGTATCACCAGGGGGGAGGGAAAGTAAAAAAAAAGAGAGAGGGGAGGATTGGGATCCAGAAAAGCCAAGACAGTCACTTGGAGCTTGGAAAGCCTCAGAAAAATTATTTTCTCCAGCCATATCACAGACATTCTCCTTTGTATTCCACTCATTTATCTAAGGAACACTAAAGTGAGCCTTTAAATTTATTCTCTTTCCACAGTAAATTCTTCTTCAGCATTTCATAAAAACATTTAAATCTTTTTCTCAAACATCTTTAGTTGGGGAGAAAATAATTGGAAAACTACTACAATTTGAAAGAAAAGTCTACATAAAATTACCTCAGCATATTATGTAAAATGACTGAATACCTCAAAGCTTCAGTGCTTGTCAGCTGGCAAGATTCCAGTGCTATTCCAATAATTTCTATTCCAATAACAGTATAATAAATGATTTTACTGAGCTAAGATGGAACTAAAGTTGTGTGCACTTTCATGAAAATATGATTATCTTAAAATCAAAGATGAGATTTCAAACTGAACATATGAATAAGAGCTGCAAATATGATGCCAGTGCCTAGTAGGGACCCTAACAGTAATGGAAGTGAAATGACATGTATACTGTATTATCTTTACAGTAGTTTGGAGACCTGGTTTTAGGGACAGAATGGCAAAACAGCACAGGAAAATGTGAATTAATTAATCCAAATGATAGTGCAGAAGATACTCTCCGACCTAAGCTGCAGAAAATGAGAAAAAAACAGGCAATTGCACTTCTTAACTTGCCAGAGTCCCAAGGTGAAGCAAGAGTAGAGTTCTCAGTTGCTCAGGGAAACTTTCTGCAAGCCCAAAATGGAAAGGGCCACTGAAGTACTGCGTGCTGGACCAGCTCCATTTGTTTAATTTAAGGGAGACAGCTGCTGCGATTTACATAAATTGTGCTTTATTGATCCACAGAGATTCTTGTGGCAGCTTGCCTTCCCCCAGAAAAAAAAAAAAGAAAAGAATGCCTTGTCATCCTCCCCATGTCTTGGAGGCAGCGCTGCACCAGAAGAAATATTAAGCAGGTTTTTGCATTAACTCAGAGTTTAGAGTTAATGCAAAACTAATCCAGGTTAGGGAAGTTTGAAGAGGTGCAGTCCCAGAGCTTAGGTTTGGGTTTCACATGGGAAGAAAGTACATCAGAAATAGAGACTGGAGAAAAAACATGTTGTAAAGCATGTAAAACAGCAGGATAAAGATGGGAAAATTACAATATTCGTGCATGACCTCGGTTTTCTTCCTTGGCAATTTTTTTAAAGAGAGGAATTAGTAGATTTTGGGGGGATTGTGGTAAATATAGATCTCTGAGGGCAAGGAGCAAAGCATAAAAGAAGGCCCAGAGGATCCAGGCTTTCATATGAGCTTGCCACTTCAATATGTGCATTGCAGGAGACAGGTAGGAGAAATTAAACAATGTTCGTACAGTGTTGTGAAAATTGCAAATGCTGTAACAGTGCTAAGAATTATTATTAGGTACAAGATATATGTGCAGAACTCTGTAAGACAAAAAGAAAGAAAAAAAAAAACCACTGAAAAACTAACACCAGCTAACCCAGATATTCTAATTAAACACACCTACTTCTATCAGGTACTCAAACTTGTTTCCATGCCAATGTCAGCCTCTGGATTAGCCATGGGCAACTACTGGGAAACAGCAAGAGCAGAGAAGGAAGAAAATAAAAAGTCTATTGAGCCACAGGGTGTTGGGAAAAGAAGAAGAGGCACTGGAGAACTGCAGCATGATCCTCAGGCAGAACACTCCGAGTGCTCTGCCCACCCACTGCACATTGCTGTGGGCTAAAACCCAGCTCAGTCCCAATGCAGCCAATAGAAAATGACATTTGCGACATCCTAAGGTTAGCTTAACATTAATTAAACCATCACAGTACTGCACCATTATCCTCTTCGCTTTTTTCTTTTGTGGATTTTGCTTTTCCTTGAGAAATAGTCATTTCCAATTAGAATTTTGTAATAAATCTGAATGTCAGAACTCCCCAAGTATGAATGTCATCTTTGTTTAGAGGCTGGAAGGAAGAATTGAAAGCAGAGATGTCCTTGAGCACTAAAATTAGCCGAGATACTCATCTACCACAGGAACCTGAATGTGGCATTAGACCTCAAACTGGCTAAATCAGAACTGTTGCAAAAGAACATTCCAGGATTCACTGCTTCCCTGAAAGCCACGGGCTGTGTGTGGAGATCCCTTGCAGAGGTGATTCCCAGGTGAAATCAGAGCCTGGCAGCTGCAAATCCAACACAATCAAACTGTCAAACTACATATAGCCATCAGTTTTTTCCCCCTTCCCACCAATATTTTACCAGTGAGGATTTCCATCTCCTACAATCTCTGCTCTGATGCTTCAGGACCATGGGAGAGTTTGGGCTTGAGGGATTTCATGCAAGTGGCTAAGAGTGAGTCCCTGATCTTTCCAAGGTTTCTGTGCAAATGCCCCACCTCTCTGCAGGGGATGAAAATCCACCTTCCCAGTCAAGGACCAGCTGCCCACGTGGAAATTTCCCTACCATAACTTGCTGCACTAAAAAATACTTCAGGTAGATGGCCAAGTAACACCTTCAAGCAAAACTTGCACTAAGGAAATATGGATCCCATCATCCAGGCTCCCTCTGAGGTATTATTATACCAGCAGTATGATTATTCACCTCCATCTATTGTTAGGCACTCCGCATTCTTCCTACATTTGCCTAAGAAAATTATGGTACTGGTTATAAAGCAACAGATTTTTTTTTTTTTTGCCAAAGGGTACACAACAATAAAATGTTTGGGGTTTTTTTTCAAATATAATTGTTTCTGTTCAGAAGCAAGTGTGTGTATAAACATGTTGCCATGTGAACTGACTCAGGAAAACTGCCCTTTCTACTTTTATCTCAGCCTTCAGGAAAAGTGAGAACTGCATTAAAGATGGGGTTTAACCTTTAAGTAAAGTTATTGCAGGCATTTTGAATATTTTCATATGGCCAAGTTTGTTCAATATTTCATAAGAATTACAGAGGTAGTGCTTTGTACTGAATGCCAGAGCTGCACACTTAGAAAATGGCAGTAGAATTTAGCAATACTGCTGCATACCACAGAGGTAAGCCTACATTCACTACTCCAGCGTTTCACTCTGCCATCCTTCACTCAAAGCAATTTAACATGGAAAAAAAAATAAATCATTGAGATACGATAAGGCAAAATACATCAGTCATATAACAAGAGGACCTGTCACTGCTGCACAATGTACAGATCACTTGCCAAAGTCAGAGGTGACAGAAAATTAAGAAATATACAAACACAACTAAAAGCACCAGGCAGACCTCGAAAGGCAAAAAATAAATCACTTTGTCCTGATGAGGTTAAGACTGAACCATGAACTTTCTTGCACGTGGAATTTTATAGAAGGGAATAGATCCTGAGATCTCGTGCACAGAAGCTGAGTTTATTCCGCCTCAAAGTTTTTTATTCCATGACTCATCTAGAACAGCCAATGCTGCAGCAGCAGCAGTTTCAAGCAACTCCAAGGTTTGGAATAGACAAGAAATATGGAATTGTTTACTACAGTTTGGGCTCTGATAATTACCAGAATAAGGTAGGTGAACAAAGTAGAAGCTACTCCAAATGCAGAACTCCGTGTTAGGCAAAACTTGTCTTTCCCATTATAACAAGACATTATAATCTGCACAATAAAAGGTTTTCTGGACTAAGCAATCATTTTTTTGGTTAAATGCTCCTTACTGTCAGTGTCAAGGCTTGTTGCTTTGGAGAAAATCCCCCTTTTTAAAATAAGAAAGGTTGGTTTTGACATGCAAAATTTGCTCTTCAACTGATAAGAAAAGTCACAGAAACAAACAATATTTATAACCTGGGGATGTCTGCAATGAAAGTACAAGTAGAGGTGGCATAAAGAAATTTCATGTTTAATAAAAAAGCAAACTAAAATATGATAAACTGCACAAAACCAAGCAAAATTTTCTTTGTGCCACTAAAGTGCTAGGTGGAGGAAATCTGTTAGGCCTTCTGATACATTTTCTTGTAAATGAACGTTTTTACTGACTAGAGATATTTATGTATGCAAATACAGCAGAATAATTAACAGTGCAGAGTAGAAACATGAGCGTGTACAAAACTGCCCATTAAGATTCTACACACAGTCCTGATAACTGACATGGGAGAGATTCTCATGACTTAGAAAGTTCAACAAGAGGGTTCTTTAGTAGTAGAAATTGGATAAAATAGACAGTATTAAAATATTTCTTAAATTATTGCCAATATCTATAATGACAAGAGGCTTTAGAATTTTAACTTTTCTATCATTTGGTTTACAAACCCCCAAATACGTTTACTTATAAAACTGTTTATCTTTTTGTCAATCAACCTACATGGTTTATGGTGGTGGTTTCACACTCTTATTGTATTTCACAACTCTGGTATTTGGATACCCAATTGTATAAAAGACTACTTTCAAACAGTTAAATCCCCAAAAGAAAACAGGATATGAGCCAAAAAATTTTAAGTGAGATGAACCGAAGCCTGGAATACATCTGTGTTTACACATGGTCTGTTAGTCTGCAAATATATGTGGGCAACTGTGCACACCTAATTCCACAAATCTGAGTTCATAAATGCATTTCCTTCACTCCCAGTCAACACTGTCAATGTATTCTTTAGTCTTTTTGCTGAAAGAGGATCAAGTGTGCCAACCACGAGAGTGACTTTTGAGGCTGCAAACACTTTCCAAGGGAAAGGGACTGATACAACTGCCTGACTTTGCATATGGTAGGAAAACAGAAGATACCAAAGGTTATTTACTATTGATATGTTCCACATTTCAAAGAACAGTCTTAAGCCCACTGCCTGTCCCTTGAGCCATCTGGTCCCCCCATTAATAATTGTTCTACCCGACCTTCACAAGAGAAGAAAAATATTGTTGTATCTTCTTTTATCTTGTCTTATAATAGGAATCATGTTTCATAGTGTTGAAATAAATTACTTGCACGGTGATCAAACATCTTAGCTTCGTTTCAGCATTTAATCACCCATGAAAGCCTTTTATTGCTTTGTATACTCCAAAGTCATGAACATTATTTCCTATCTATTCTATGGAAAGTATCTTTCATTTTATTTTTCAATTACATCTTAAATTCTATCATTCTCCCAACAAGCACTTTGGTGCAATCCAAATGTATGAAAGACCTTTGTTTCTCTTGTATTTATTTCCCTCTAAAATGTTTTTACCTATTGCATGAGAAAAGAAAAAGCCAACCCAAAATGGCTAAAGTAACACTAATTTCATTGACACTACATTATTTCCACTCAATATATACATTAAAAAGCCTCAGAAAATAATAATAAATAAAATCAATACATCACCAGATCATGGTTGTTCTAAAATCCATTATGTTTTCTAAGCTGCTTGTCAAAGCATCATTGCTATTTTAAAACAATAGTCCTGCATCAATTTTGCCTGAAACTCTCACCAAGTTTATGGATGTATCAGACAATCATTTAGTGTCACAAACCTCAGTATGGGTTGTGCAACATACATAGATTTTTATTTGGTAAGTTAGCTCAAAGTCAAACTTCTCTTTGAAATACATGAGGAACATCCACATCTTTACTAATTAGAGAAAGAAAACCCAACACTTCAAGATTTTTAACAGCAAAACACTCACACACAAACCAATAGCTATTCTTTAAAGCCGGATTAAGAGAGGTGTAATGGAGAGAAAACATTTCTTGAGAACCCTGTCTGTGTGTCATAATCAGGGAGTTTTATATTGCATCCTACAAGTATTAGACCAGCTGAAATAAGTGGAGAAACAACTCACAGTGAAAGAGGAACTATCAAACTAAAGCCTGATCTAACATATGTGACAAGGCCCTGAACAATTTGACCAAACTTTTAAACTGGCCCTGTTTTGGGTAGGAAGCTGATTCTCAGAGGAACTGCATCCTCTCTATAATTCTGTTTATCTGTAAACCACAGGGGTTGTTATCAAGAATACTTAAGAATATATTAACTTAAACCATTCATAATAAACTTTTCAAAAGTCCTGATTTTCAAATAAGCCAAGTTCTGGGACAGTCTTCCAGTGAAAGCATTGGTGGCAAAGCAAAATAACCAGTTTTAAGATGAAGTTATAAAACTTCCTGCCTCATCATCCACCTGCAGCAATGCAGGACTGACACAGATGAAACAACAGCTCCCTCACACTTTAATCTTCAGTGTTCCTATGTTCCATTGAAAGCCTTGTCAGTAAACAATCATTACCTATTTTTCTATATAGAATATAAAAAAATAGTATATGTGAAGAAGAAATATTCACCCTTTTATATCTTCATCTGGTTTAAAATACAGTTGAACAGAAAGATCAAAAAGTTCAGTGAATGGCCACTAGTTCACTAATTTCTGATTGTGAAAATATGAATTAACCTATCCCACATCTTATATAAATTCACTTCTATTGAAATATGATGGCAGTGAATCTGGATGCCGAATTCCAAAATGAGACAAATGTTATTTCTGTTACAGTAGCTTCTCTACCCCTTGAGAATTTTTCCATTCTCACTGGTTTCATAGATTATGAGGTTTTAGATAGCAGTAAAGCTTCTTATACATAAATATGAGAAAAGAGTAGAAAAAGAAAGAATAAATAAACAGCATCTGTTTGCAATGATTATTTAGCTGATAGATTTTGGTCTTAAGCAAACAAGGAAAAATGCATACTCTAAAATGAGGAATGTTTGAGAATCTTAGTTATTTACTTGTCCCACCTAAGGCTGGGGATGTTTTTCATTGAACATTACTGAGAGGATACAAACAGATTATATTGATTTCAATTAGAAAATCATGTGAATAGATCTGTCACCTTTGATAACCTTTCACTGGAACTTTGATTGTTGCATTATGAGCTGAAACTGCACATAATATTAGAGAAAATACTCAAGTAAAAAAACACATTTATTCTAAAGACAGATGAATTTATTTTTAACGGTGTTAAGTATTAGCAGCACTACTTCCAGTATCAGTTACGCTACCAGTATTAGCATAAAATAGGTGTCTCAAAGTGAGGGCGTTTGGGTTTTTTTTTCACAATACACTTTAAAAAAAAAAACACTTCTAGGTAGAAGACAGTTAAGAATTCCTTCACAGTCATGAAGTCTGTAGAATTCCACACCAAATTTTCTAAAGCTCTCATTCCATGTCAGAACACACCACCAAAGCCCAGGCTATGCTGCTGTGGAAGGACAAACCTATAAACCATATCCCTCAGACTCTCCACCTTCAGCCAAATGGCCAGCACCACAAATCCTCTGGCCCAGCTTCAGCAAGAAATGAAGCCACACTCCGTTTAAAATGTTGTCTTTTTCAGGCTGTGCCTGAGCTTTAGATAAAGGTGCAGCAGCAGCAGACATGCAAAATATGTTGACAAAGGAGTCAACACATGTTTGGAGTTACATCATTGTCCCAGTAATCCAGATACACCAGAATTCCCCAGACACAGAAGTCTGAGGGACCTTCAGTGTTAAATTCACAATGAACAGCATAAACATTAAAAATCTGAAAACAAGATGACAGAGGTTTCACCTAGTAACTCCAAATAGAAACCTTTTAGTAGGATGTTAAATAAAAACTTTTCAAACTGTTTCAAGTCAACTTATAGAGGGATGAGTGACTGAAGAAGAAGATATTTCAAGCTAGCTTGTACCCGTGAAAAACTTGAGATACTCAGCCTTTTTTTCTGAAATGGACTTTTTTTTTGCAAAAACTGTACACAGCTGCAGTTTGGGAAAGCTACCTCAGAAAGGAGAGGAGCTTTTCCTTTTTTCTCTTGTACATGTGTTCACCAAGAGGCAGAGATCACAAGGAGAACCAAGAGTCCACTCCAGTACACAGCTCTGGGAGCACAGGCACTGCAGAGCATCCTAAACAGCCTCTCTCTGTTTAACCCCCGTCACTGGAGATCACCACTGGAGAGGAGCAGCAAAATCTGGTGGAAGGCTGAATCTCCATGGCAGGAGGGTTGGAATTAGACCATCTTTAAAGGTCCTTTCCAACCTAAACCACTCGGTGATTCTACAGCCATGTTCAGCCATTTGTGTTCAGTACCACAGCTGACCTTTTTATTTCCAGATTATTCTGGTTTTAAAGACCTTCCCGTGATCTTCTAGCATTTCTTTCAGTAGTTTCCTGTATGAAACTCCTGATCTGGCAAACACTCTCCATCTCCCCAGCCATCACAGATGGCCTTTGCTCTTCAGTCCTTACTGAGGCAATAACCAGAAGAACCAGAGTATCTCATTTTCTTCTGTGATTTCTCCTGTGCTGTTCCTGTAATTGCAACACACGCAGTCATGTTTACATTATATCGAGATTTGCAAAGTGGGAAGGCTACAAATGAGAATCTCACTTGAAGGAAACAAACTAAACCACTGCTATTTTTAATCTCTCTATATATTCTCTGCCTGTCCTCACAGATCCTATATCTGCACATAACAACGTCTTCTTTTGTCTCTTGTTTGACCACAGACTTTCCTCCCCGAGGCCTGCCCTCCTCTGTTTTTTTTCCAGAATTTGTCAGCCCTGCCTGTGCCCAGGCTGCTCTGGCTGGGTCAGGCACAGCAGAGCCCAGGCAGGCTCAGCACTAAGCTCCCTTTTGTCCAGCTGCCTCGGCAGCACAAAGGGAGCTCCACAGGCAGGTTTGATTACACCAAATGCCCACTGCTGCAGGTTCCTCCACTAATCCCCACCCAGACAAAAAGAAGGGGTTTAATCCTCGAAATCCTCTTAATGACCTTCCAAAGACATGGCCATCAGTCTTCCTGCAGTCCCTCAGGCAGAATGCTCTAGGTTTAAAATCTTTCCAGATAACTTTCCATAATGTTGGCTGACACCATAAAAATACATAAAGCACACGTTGTAATAACTGTAATATAGTAACTGGCAGTACTAAGAGGAGAAATAATAGCTTTTCAGGCAGACATTGAAGTCAGGGCAAGTTAACTCAGTCTGAGTAAACAAATTGTATAAAAGTCCAATTTTTGTGAAATGAGTCCTACTGAGCACAATTCTTCCCATTAGTCACACAATAATTATGCAACCACACAGCAAACAAACCTCAGCCTTTTCCTTTCTTCTGTCTCAGTTGCTGAGGACTCATGAGGATACGGACATTATTGAGTAAAAGCATTAATCTCTGAAAAAGCATGTTTGTAATGCTCATTTTGTCCCATGAAGGAAATATGAAACCAGAAATTACCAATAATTTCACTGTGGAAGCACAGGAAAATATTTGTGAGGTACACCACACACAGTGCTCTGAAGGATCAGAGCACAGAACTTACTGAAGATTTTAAATTAAGGGTATTTATCTTAACTAAACATGTAAAATGATTTTAAAAATACAATTAACTGGTCAAAACATCAGCAATATAGGATGTTGTTGTGGAACATACACACGTGAGGTTTTCACTCCTGTCAGCACAGTACACAGTTATTAAAGCTCCCACTGTTGTCAAAGTATGTTAGAGTTTGTATAAACTATTTCCACAGTTCTTCACACTCAATCTTAACAAAAAACAGTTTCAGATCTCAGAACAGTTTCAGTTACAGTCTACAATTACAGTGGCAGTGGCACTACCATCTTTCCAATGGTAGAGAAAAAATCTTCTCTATTCCCAGTTTGGTAAATAGCTTGTGATTGTATCAGATCATTATCTTCAAGTTAACCAATATTTTGTGTTATATTAAAAAGATTTAATTTCATTGTCTTTAGTGGGATTTAATATTTAGCTACTTATTTGAAGCTATTATTTTAATGATTTCTAAATGTTAAAATATCCCAAACTCATTAAATGATATACTATAGTTAGAGCAAATCAAGGTTTGGGGTTTTTTTCTTTTCTCTGAAAAAAAGCCCAAATGTACATGCCACTTCACATGTTAAATAATACAGGAAAGGATATTAGAAATGAAAAGGAAAATAATTACAGGGATTACATTTCAGTTCCTAGGTAATCCTGTTACATAAGAAATTTGAGTTATACCTTCTCAAGATTTGAGATGGACTAATAATTATTTCTTCAAATAATAATTCTCATTTCTTTAAGTGCGGAAATAAATTTGTTCCAAATAATGTATTGAGGTTCCTTTTTTTTTCTTCCTAACAAATAAAGTAAAATTGGTTAAATTAATCTGTTCTATAATGTGGCAGGCTTCTGCTCTGGGAATGCTTTACACTAGGTGGTTTCTCAACCTTAAATCTAATTAATCTTAAATCTAATTCCTCCAAGCAGACTGACTGCAGAGAAAGTTCATGGTGAGGTTGTTGCCACTAAGTCAGTTTTCTGTCAGATGAGGAAGAAACTGAGGCAGAGCTTTCATCCTTTAATATAATGGAATGTAAGAAATGTCATTTGACCAAAAAGTTGATTTCTGATTTGGAAATGGATTTTTAGCTTGCATCTATTATAATCATTTTAGCATTTTTTTTCTGGTTTAGTGGGGAGGTGGGATTTTTTCGTTTTGTTGGGTTGGGGGTTTTTGGTTTTTTGGGTTTTTTATGAGGCAGCTAAGGGTATGTACTGTTTATTTGCAGTTTGAGGGACAAATTACGTCAAAAAAAGCCACCTAACTTTTCTTTGCACGTTAAAATCAGCTATATAACTCTAAAAGTGAGAAAATGCTCTGCAGCAAATACTTCCAAGTCTTTAGCATTTAACTGTGGGCAAGGATATAAAACAAAAAGACAATCATAAATCTGGAAAATACGGAAACCTTCTGATTGAAATATAAACATTTTGAGATATCTTTTAAAAAAGTTGTCAGGCAAGTTTAAACTATTTAATGTAATCTTTGTTTTGGGGAACTTAAAACATTTTAAACCTTGATCAGTATTGACAACACACTTCCCTTTGGGACCAGTTTTAATATGTTTTGTGGATTTTTTTTAATATGCTAAACGTGGATGAAAAAAACTCACTATTTTTCTTCTTTTCATTCCTCTCTGGAAGATACTCATAAAAATGAAAATTATTGCATTTAAAAAAAAAATCCCTAAGGAAACTTTACACATAAATTCACATCTTGCCTTCTGGATTAGAAATGTTTCTGAAAGATAACTTGATACTTTGATTACACCACAAAAAGAAGTTTTGAGATTAAGCAATCTAAGTGTGCTTGGATTCACCTCAAGGAGTTATCACAAAGGTCTGAGCCTGCAAAAACTCCTTAAGAGAATCTTCAAACAGCAAGACGTAGATGCAGGGACACAAAGTTACCTCCAGTGTAATTATTCCCCTTCTAAGGGATAACCCACATGTCAATGAAGAGGAAAAGGTAAAGGTTCAGTCGCAGGTGACTGCACAGTTATAGACATTAAAGATCACAACATTTCAGGGAGCCAGGGAAGCTCAGTGAGAACTGTCACACAACAGTGTACAGCTGCCTTTCTAAAATCCAGATTACAGCAAATGGCCTCAAAATCACTCACAAAGCCAGGACACCAGAATGAACATTTAGTTTAAGCGGTGCAAAGTTAAGGGAATGAAAAAAGCTTCAAATCTCGCCAGGCTGACATTTTTATTTGTGACCATTGAGTAAAAACCATTTTCTAGAGCAGCAATGATGCGGTGTTTAAAATTAATTATATATCTAATGACACAATCTCACCTCGGGATCAGTTGCATACCTTCCAGCAACAGCAGTTTTCCAATTTGTTGTGATTTCCATTGAACATGTCACATGCCTGTGCCTCGTGGCATAAAACAACTATTTTTAAAAGTGCTCTGCATGGTTCAGTAATGGCCTCGTGATCAGCAGAGCCACAGGTGCCAGAAATGCAAACTCAAGCCTATTTCCCACCCCATAAGGATCTCAGGTAGCAAGGACAGCACCTGGATCACGAGATTCACGTGGACAAGGTGTATCAGGCAGCCAGAAAAACAATTAATAGCATATTAAACCTTTCTTTCATAGCAGATACACTTCTCACTTCAGTATTATTTCTGCTGTGCCCAGGGAGGGAGGCCTGAAAGAAGCAGCAGCACAGGCTGGGTGAGGTCACACCTGAGGAAAGCCTGGAATAGCAGCGTAGGGAGCAGACTGTCCTGCAACTGCCCACGCACGTCACTCCTCTGATGGACTGCACCAGAATCTGGGCTTCAAATGCTACAAGAACTTCAGGGCAGTGACCCCAATAACTGTATCTTGGCAGAACAACACCTTTATTACAGCTCAAATACGCATTTAAAATGAATTGCATGAAATTTGGAGAATTGTGAAGGAAAATAATCGGAGTAGTTGAAGTTAAAATCTGGCCATTTCATAGAGAAACATTTGAGCTAATAAGAACTTATATTAATGTAAATCATTGAAAAGAGGCCCAGTTTGGACTCTTGTGTTCCTCCTCTCCAACAGAGCCATTTGCTTTGGTTCATCGCTGCAAGTTGTGAGAGACACAGGCTGGAGACAAACCCAGCTCATAAGCAGGCCTAAGCGCTTCCTCCCTAAACAGACTGCAAGAAGTGACTGAAAAACTGCAAAAATCATTAGCCTGAGGCAATACAATGTGTCAATAAAGCTGCCAAATATCATCAGCGCAGCTGCACTCCAAATCCTTAGTTTAATCATTCTGCAGTCTTATGTCAAACATGTCTTGCCACCTATTATTCAAAATACAAACACAAAACAAAGAAAACCCTCCAGTGTTTTTTATGGCTTTTCTTAATCTTAGTAAGGCTCATTGTATCAGCCACATGGCAAGAAGCTGAAATAATGTTGTGGGACTTAGAAATGTTATTTCTCAGAAGGAAAAGTTTGAAAAAAAATTAACTGTTTACTATTCCTGCCAATAAATGTATTCCTGACAGTTGCAATTCTATTACTATACTTTGTCTTCTAACAATAAGAAAATACAATGTTGTAGAATAAAACAATCATGCAAAAGAGTGTGAAAATAGAAAATATAGGGGAACAAATTATTTGCTTAAAAAAAGTCTTCCTTGGGTAGTTCTGTGGATTGCAAACAGAATTTTTTACAACAGTTTGACAGAATTGCGCTTATTCCAGGAAAAAGATGTCTGCTGCATTTGAAGGAAATAATTCTCTTCACTTACAGAAACAAACTTGTGACATCAAGTGCTGAAAGTCACAAAGGTCAAAAAATGGTCCTTGCCCTGCCCCTTTGTGCTGAAGGACAGTTACTATCCCTTGTTTTAATTTCCTTTCTTTTCTAAAGCATACTCCAAAACACATTCTGCTGCATGATCACCATTATTAATTAAATTAAAATACCTTTTTCAATTAAATAATACAGTACACAACATAATGCAGTATCTCTGAGATATTTATTCCATGTATTCATTTACTTCCTAATTTATAGTTTGGTCTTCTCTAATACAAATAGAAGTCATTAGTGCAAATTACTGATGTTCTTATTAAAAGTTTAATAAGAGAAGTGCTCTGAGAGTGTGACTCTTAGTCATTCATCTCTGTGCTCATTTTGCAATAGTTGGATGGTATTTTAGAACCCAAAACAGAATAGGACACTTTAGTCTTTACACTCCTTTTTACGTACTAATACTGTCATTAATTGATATGAATACAGAACTCTAGGTCCTGCATGATGAAGAACCTGTCTAAAAATAATTTCTTTACTTAACCTTTAATTATTTACAGCTGTTGTATTTTAAAAGAAAATGAAAAGTAGTCTTTATTACTGAAGTGGTTATAAAACCCTATTAACAATGGAAGCACCATGGCTGTCCAGCTCTCTGGAACAAGTGCAAGTTTCACCAGCAGGGATTGTGTCATTTCTTGAGAGAACCTAGAGCACCTGTCTGAAGGGAGTTAATAGAGGAGAGGAGGAGCAGGAAACAAGCACAGGGAACAGCATGAAAGAAGGTGGGCAGCTGTGTGGAAACACATAAAGGAAGCTGTTAAAAAAAAAAGTTCTGCAGGAATTTATAGAATGAGTAGGAATATGCAATAAAAAGCACCCTTTCCTCGTGATACAATGAAAGATACACATTATTTTTTTTCATTTACATTATACTTCGAACATTCTCAAACTATGACCCTTTTAGAATGCAGCTTAGCAGCAATCTGTATAACATGGGACTAAGATGCAGACTACGAGAAGAAAAAAACAAAGCGTGAAACAACAGCTTTTGCATAATAGTCCTCAAAAATCAAAATTATAGATACATATGCTATTATGTAATCCCATTTGCCTAGTAGAAAAGTCCCAATGGTAGACACTTAGAAGCCCATTATATGAGATTTCCAGAGACTCTTTCTCTGGAATTGTCCTTTTTTTTGTATGATACAGCCTTGACACCCTCTCCCCGTCTTCTGAGCCACCTAAATTTAGCAAGACCCCGTGTTTTCCCTGCTCAGCCTGCCCACCCTCCCTGCTGTGGCAGGGCACTGGACTCCTCACAGGCACACACCCCTCCCTCCCTGGAACACCTGCCAGAAACTGCAAACAAATGAGAGGAACCGGGACCCTTCAAAAGTCAGCAACAGCTTGCAGTTCTTAGTTGCTTATAGGAGGTCATTTTAAGAAAATCCCACCTACTTTCTACATCCAGGCAGGCAGAAACTACTGCGTATTTTGAACTTCTCAATTTTTCCCTCGCCCATTTGTAACTCCTAGTTCTACATGTGCATTCGGTCTGTTATTCAAAAAAATTAACTGAAATCTAAATATCTTTTTCTACTCTCACAAAATCTTTATGGATTTCTGTTAATGCTTTCAGTGTATAAAATAGAAATTACTTCGGAACAGAAAATAAGCATATCTCATTTCACCTTGCAGAAATGAGTGTAAGAAGCAGAAATTTAGACTTGAGCCCGACTAAATGTTCCTCCCTAGTTTATTACCCGTGACACATAATAAAGATCTCTTTTCTTTTTTAAATGTTCTTTCTCTTAGTGACTAAAATTAAATTAAATCAAAGGTAGAAATATGTTCTAACAGTCATAAGACCGTATCTAAAGAAATCCCTTTCTGTTTGCCTTCTCAACCTTGTTTTGTCAGTCATCTATTAATTTTGTGCATATTAATCTTATACACAAGGTCAAAATTAGTATCAGACAGAAAGCGATAGGAATTCAGCCCCTGCTCTGAAAACTCCTGTCATGTGCTGGAGCTGTACTTACAAATATTGCACCAAGTATTTGAAATATGTACATGATAACACGAGTTGTGAAACACTTATTTGACTTCAATAATGCCTTACTTGCAACATAAATTACTACTTCAAAACTGCCATGTTAGCCTACTTAACTTTAGGGTGTCAGCATTTATAAAATATGGATGCTGAGCCTGTACACTCGAATACAACAGGAAATTAATATGTATGCTGCAACCACTTGCACTTAGAGACACATATCCTGGAGTAATAGGTATATTATATTTCCAACTTAAAAGTAAAAAAATTGATCAGATTTCAAGCATCCTGAAGAAGCCCTTCATTGTTTCCTTTTTTTAGCATGAATCAATAAAATAAGCATTAAAGTCTCTGACTGAGGAAAATAAAATGAACTCATACCATTTAGAGACATGAAATTTAATATTGAAGAGAGTGACAGGAACAAATATGCAGCTGTATGAAGCGAATATCTTAAAAAATAAACTACCTCAAAACGGTTCTTCCTAATCTCAGACAGCTGATGTTTTATTATTAAATAAATCCTTATTTAACAAAGCTCAAGGTCCTTTAAGTTCTGTAACTTGGGTATTTCTCTCCTAACACTTGTCAATTCTTATTCCAATTTCCATACCAGAGTGTGGCCTCCAAGCATATGAAAGCCCATATTTTGAGAAAGTTCCATGTATCACCCATCAAAACCCTTTTTTTCTGTACTCAGGCAAAAATTACCCCAGCACAGAGGACCAGAGTAAAACACAGCTCTTAAATGATGGGTTATGGTGCACCAATAACACAGGCACCTTTTTTTTGTTCCAAGAGATTCAAATACACATTGAAGCCCACTGTGGTTCTGAAAGCTTCCACAGGAATAAGTAATTTCCTTCAGTAAGCAGAAGCAGCCTTTGTGCAGCACAGTTCTCACACAGGCAAAGATCCCGTGAAGTTATACAATTAAATTAGAACAGTTTTACTTCATGATTTTGTGGTAATCTTTTATAGAATACAACCTAAAACTTTATCCAGTGAGAGCTCTGAAGACCTAAGAAATCTCAGGCAAATATTTTTCAGTCTACAGAGCACCTGACAAGTTTTCTGCTTCCATTTGAACAAGTTGTACTCGAGGTTTTTTATACTTTTAGCAATTTGCACCATAGATCCTTCAGGCCTACTGTATTATCACACTTATAACACTTGCCAGAGTTACACACACATTAATTTCTTTTGTGTTGTCTAACTGCAAAGAATTATCTTGCTAGCCAAGTTTTGGCCTGCTGCCTTCCATCAAAATCATATACATACATGAAGAATTATCTGTATAATCTGCATTTCATAATGGTTATTCATAAAAGACACAGGAAGGAACGAAAACTATTCTTAGAAGTCTGCTCATGAGTTTGGGTGCACAGAGCACCAGAATTTCCTTATTTACAGGCTGTATGAAAAGTCCAAAACCCAGAGGAAAGTCCACTTTCTGTGTTCTACCTATGATTATCTTGATTTTCTGGCAGATAACCAGGCAGAGCTCAGTGCTGGAACATGTCCCAATAATCCAAACACAGCACAAATGGTCACGTAGAAATTTAAGCCTATGCTGCATGGAGTTTTCAGTCTAGAAGAGTTTCTGTATGAACCAGATGGAATAATTAAAATAAGATTCTAAAGCCCATTTTACTTCACAAATTCAATGTCACAAAAGTGTGGATCAGTTGTTAGGAATTGTCTTCCCTCCCTTTGTGGTACCAACCACACAAATCAGTTCGTATCCAAGCCATTTATTTGTTCAGGTGATTAAACTAGATTTAAATAACTCCCATTACCGTTTCTACTTTTCTGTCTTTTTTGATGGGAGAATATCTTCTTTGCTCTTGCCTCAGAATAAAATATGCTTGCTGGGGAAGGGAATTCTCAGTTTTAAATGACAGCTGTCATATTTTGTTATGGAAGTGCAATTCTACTTAATGGACTTGATTGCGCAATTTGCTGCACCTACCTCCCATTGTGTGGGCTCGTAGGAGCGTGTCTGAGTGGAGCTGCAGGATCAATGCCAAAATAAAACAGAAACACGCAGAGGGGGAAAGGGGTGGGGGGAAAGAACTGCCGGGAAAAGCACTCGCACACTGTGTCACGGAACCCGGGCTCGGCTGATTCCAGTCCCGGCTTCAGAAAGTGACTCCCCAGGTGAGCTCAAAGGCAGCTCAGCATCTTCTCACGGGGAGCAGGAGATGAAGCTGAGCATTGCAAAGCATCCCCTTCCCAGTGCAGTCCTGACAATCAGCATCCTGCCTGGGCTCTTGTCAAGAATCCACAAAGTGACTCAGAGAGCTTGTGCAGCACTGAACTACAGCACTTGACTCATTCAGGAGCTCCAAAACCGTTTTAAGAAAGGCACTGTTTAAAATAAAATTCTGTTCTATTATGAGTGTACTATAATACATGTCCAGCACTTCACATGGGATATACATGCCCTTTTTTCCTTAAAAAAAATTTTTTTTTCAGAGAACAGAGATAAAGGACTAGTGTTTCAAGCCCTGAGAGTGCAATATGCCAGCATCAATGAGAAATCAGTGATTATACCTGAGATAATTTAATAAATTCAAGTTTTTTTCAGTGAGAATATGAATTGCCACCTACTGATATTCAAATTTCTATGGCAAAGTCTAGGAATACAACTCTGCTGCTGTGATTTTTCCCCACACATTCCTCCCCCTCTCCCTCAATGAATTCCACATCTGACTGAAATCTGCCCCCTGCCCTGGGCTAACAGACTGGATCAATACTCTCTCAACACAGGTACAAACACAAAAGAAAGGAGGAGTCACGAGGGGGAAAGTCAAGAATTAGGGCTAAAATTCTCGTTCAGCTTCCTCTGCAGGCTGACTCCCTAAGCCAACCTTTGGGAAACACAGTGTTGCTGCAGCAATCCTTTTCCCACTGTAATTGTGAATATTTTAGAAAAACAAATACGTTCAAGAGTGGCCAGTGGCAATTACAATTTCCATCTGAACCAGAAAATAAAAAAAAAAGAGCCAATTCAATTTCATTAGGGCACCATCTTCTCCTCTTCCTTGAAAACTCAAGGGCCTGACAATGAATTAAGATTTATAGAAAAATCCTTTCACTACTTAAATGGAATTATGATTTTGCCATTAACGCAGAGTCAAGATGTTCACTCTGTGTATGAAGATAACTTTATTGCAGGGATTGCATGGGTAAGTAATATTATAAACTGCAATTCTCTAGCAATTTCCTAATGGTCTGCAAGGAGCAAAAGACACGATGAATTTAATGTTGTCCAAAAAGAAGACTGATCACTGTCAGGACAGGAATGAATGATGCTGAGGCCAAAGCACAGCAGACTCAATGATAAAAGACTGGTGAAAACGTACTTTTCTGCACTTTCTTTACTCTGCAACAAATACTGAATTTATTTCCTTTCTCGTCCATTTCTCTTCAGCAAGCTGGCTGCAGCAAACAAAATTAACAATTGCCTCTTATAAATCTTGTAAATGCAGATTTAGAGATAGCAGGACACATGACAGGCATTTGTTATCTTGGATGGAGTTTCTGGAAAGCACTCTATTTTCCTGTAGCAGAGAAAACCGTAAGGAAATTCAGGGCTGAAATCAGTCCTGAATGTCACAGAGGACACTGCTGAAAAAACACAGTACAATCCATGGTGGCCAGGCAATCTGAGAACAGTTTGGGATTTTGCACAGTTTTGTTCAGATCTATCTGAACAATTCAGACCTTTTGTGCTTTAGTGTTCAACTGTAGTGACTTTGGATAAATGTTTTTTAAGCTGTTACTCTTAAAAAACTTATGACCAGTAGACTAAAGAGATGCTAGAGTGATCTGCCACTGGTTGCTGCTTTTAAAAAATGTGGCAGTACTGAGGGGGAAAAATGTAAGTTCTTACAGTCTTAGAAGGCCATGAAAATATTAATAAGGGGCAAGGCAGATTACTCCAGTTCACCCCATCAGTCCTGAGGAGCTTAGAGGAAAAAGCTGACAGGGGTTTCAATTGATAAAATATTAAAGGAGAAAACATTAAAAAATGCCAGTCAAAATGATTTTATGGAAAATGGGACTTGTAAAAAGTTGTTTTATTATTTTGAAGTGAGCTTGATCGTGTTAATCTCACATGTAATATAGTTTTTAAAACTATTTCAATCCATACCACATGCAAGTAATTTACAGATCAGCTTTACAGAGTATCAGCAAAGCCTATATTAGATGTACCAGGAGCCAGCTAACTTGGAAGGGATTCCCCACTGGAATCTACTCTGTGAAACTCATCAGCTGTTTCAGAAAAGCATTGGAGGGATTAATGTGCAAGCTGATGGGGAACATGTTCATCTGAATGTAAGAATTCAGTCTGCTAATAAAACCTGCAAGCAAATAATTCAGAGGACGGGCAGCTACAGAAGTGAACTGAAACACCTATTTTGCCTTATGTGCCTATATTAAATTACAACTTATTTTTTAATCTGCAAAAAAAAATTCATAAGGAGCAAACTTTTTGCTAAGTATAATATCAGAAGCTGGAGATGTAGGAAATGCCAAGTTCATCCTGGATGAGTAATTAAACATTAGAACTCCCTAGACTGCTGCAAAGGGGCAAATTTGACTCTTGAATACCTCAACAAGAAAATAAAGAATAAAATAAGAACTACAACATTAATTCTGCTTCAGACACTGGAAAGCCTGACATTGGGCTGTACACAATTCCAGTGTTCTTGTTTTAAAGTGGTTGTTGAAAACTGAATTCCCAAAGTGATTTGAAAGTACCTTACAGTAAAACTGCTGGAGCTCAGTGCTTTTAATTAAAAAAAAAAAAAAAAATACTCTTAAACACAAGCATAGTCCAAGAAGTTACCACACAGTTAAAGTGTCATTTCACAGAGAATGAACTACAGTGCATTAGCTCTGTATACACACAGCTTTAAATTACACTCTGGCCTTTATCCAAGGTAGCTTCTTCCACTACAGAACCAGCAGAAAATACCTGTCACACACACAGCTCTCAAGGAGTTGATGTTGCTTCATGATGAAATTTCACACACAACTTTGCCAGTGCAGGCAAGGGCAGAGAAGTGACTGAAATACAGTATGGTAAACCTTTCCAAAGGACAATAAATACTTTGTTCTAAGTGATTTTTAGACATGTAATCAGCCAGACAGTTCTTAAGAACCTGTACTGTTAATTTTTTAATTTAAAAAGCAAAGGTTGGAAGATATTACTGAATTCAGCAATTATTTTCTCCATTGATTGAGATCTTTGAATGAAGATCAGATACACTTTCAGGAGATCTATTTTGATTAAGCACAGTTTATCATTAACAGATAAAATGCAAGATTGATGTCATGTAAGAAGGCAGGTGAATTCTATTTTCTGAAAAGCTTCAATTGTAACTACACTGTACAGCCAAGTTACTGATTGCATTTCAAAAGTTTAAGTGACTAAAAGTACAAAGGATAGTCAGATCAGTACCATAGCCTCTGAAAGATGCTGCAAAAGTGAATTTGGAGATCTCAGGTCAGTTCACAGTCAAAAGCTGGTTCAAACTGAGTATTATGCTAATGTAATTTATTTATTTCATGATAAAACATTACCATTTATATTAGCATATTCTTCAGATACCTCAGAGAAGTATTACAGCAAATAGAAGTATTTAAGGGCAATGACAAGCACATGAAATTAGGAATAGAGAAAAAAAAAGAACTATATAAAGAGAATTAAAATCAAGCACATTTTTACATTATGCATCACACAAATTAGTCACTAATTATGAAAATGTTCTTCAGCTTCACAAGTGGTATTGCCTGTACTATTTTATCCTTTGCTATGCATCTTTGTGAAGCACTTTTTTTATATCTTCTTTCTATTAGGCTGTCAGCAGTAATCAATGTTAATACACTCGATTACACGCAGCAATTTAAGAAATAATCAGTTTTAAACACTACAGTGTTGCTATACTCCTGGTGGCCTGGACTATTAGGTCTTCACTCTGTAGTATATACTCAATACAGAGTTTAAAATGGTGTGAAACATTCACTTACAAGTTGTAAACTTATTTTTCTAAGTCAAGTAAGTACTCTCCTCTCCCAGAAAAACTGATTTGCTTGAGTGTTTCAGGTGAGAATATAAGAGTGAAAATTTCTGGTGCTGCTAGCAGCAATGAAGTTAATGATGTTTTCTCAAGAAGCATTGATTTCTCTAAAGATTCAGTTTTGTTACATAATAGATAAATTATCATTATACATTGTTCACAAGGCAGATATATTGCGTTTATTTAATTCAGATACACATCTTTATTAGCTTTCAACTAAATTTTGAAGTATTGTTAAAAGTTACATGCAGAGCACTTTCAAGTTAGAATTTTTGTCCTATAACTGTGATACAGTTATTATTTCATCATCTTTATTATAGAATAAAAGATAAATCAACTTTCTGAAAGCACCTAAGCTCTTAAGTAAGTTATGCACTTCTGAAAACGGGAGTCTAAATTGTTGAGCAATTTTGAAAGTTTTTCTATCATTTTACTCACCTGTCCCAGCTCAGTGAAGATGATAAATAATTCCAAACATTTGGCTCCTCGGAGCATTGTAAACCACTGCATCTAAGCCTAAACACACCAGCAGGAGCACACAAGATCCCACTTATATAAAAGTACAGCTCCACAGAATGCTTTTCTCTACCAGAAATTTCAAACACACTGAAAGCAACTCAAGGGGGAGATTCTCACAGGTGTTCCCTATTTATTTCAGCTTTTCGGTTGGAGAGTTGTGGAATGGTTGAATAGTCTCAGCTGCAGCAGGAGAAAATAGGAACTATACATCAAATGAAGTATTGTGTACTGGTGAGTACGCACAAAAATCAAGTCTCAGATGTTTCAAACTGGGCACATACAATATGCCTGACATTTGTCTGTGCTTGAGAGCAGAAATAGTCTCTCCTCAACAAACATGCATTAAGGTGGCAATTTATTTCACATTGTAAGACACTCCAATCTCACCACAATGAGTGCTATAGAAAAGCCCATGAGGAAGTTAATTATTCTGCCTTCAGCACAGCATTTAAATAGCGTATAGTAAACAGCCTATACTGCAGCCTGGGACCACACACCGAACACGATAAAACAAAATACTGGATCACTGCTCATTAAATCCTTATCTCTTATGTGAAAGCAATGTGAGATTACATATTTAAAGATTGTAGAGCAGTGCATGCTCACAAGGCAGGCTGCTTGGGCAGCCCACAGCACAGCAACTCTGCAGCTGCACAGCAGTCCAGAACCAATCCTCACACTTTTCAGAGGTGCAGTCTGTATCCAGTGCTTGCCCTACCTCCATTTTACATATTTTTTTCCTTTTATCAATTAGGGGCTTTTAATCATAATCCTATAGTGAGCCACCATTAACAAGACAGAATATTCTCTTATCTCTGCAAGCGTTCCCAGCATCCCCAAGCCCTCACAGTCTCAAAAAAGTCACTAAACCTTCACTCTAAAAACTGTAAAAGCAGGACACTCCACACTTCTAATCCTCTGCCTTCCCCACCCTTCATTTGTATCACCTGGTTGTAAATCCCTACTCTCCCAGTCTTGTTATGACTTTCAAATAATCATCTCTCAAAACCAACTGTTTAACCTTTTCCTCCCCAGTGGGAAAAAGCAGTATCCCATCACACAGTTAAATTAAAACTGCAGGCAGCCTAACTTATGCATGTGAGATATTGAAACTTCAGCATTCTTTTTTTAGTAGGTATGGTGGGTTTAAAGTATAGAAAAGATGGTAGTGTTTTGAAATGTGATGCATTTCACAGCATCTCAGCACAACAGGAAGTTTCCTCCTTTGCACTCCCACTATGTTTCAAAGTAACTTTGCTTTAAATTTTTTCTCCAGTGTTTTACAATGTGAAGAGTAACCCTTGACTACCACAAGCCATCTTCTGCTGGTTTTCAGAGTATACCCACACAGTAAAAAAGGGTGGCAAATACAGTGTTATAGATTTCCATGTTTATTGTCTTTCAGCGATTTCCATATCTAATTGTTTCCATTACTATTAAAGTGATAATTAGTCTTGCTGCTAGCAAGGTAAACATGGCCTCGTGTTTGAATGACAAGCTGGGCTCTTCCTGGCTGCATCTGAAACAGCAAAAACCAATCTGTAGATGAAGTTTCTAATCTCTTTTCTTCATGATGCACCTGCAGAAATACAGCCAGGCTCACTTCCACGTATTTGTGGAGACCGCACTGCTCGGCCTAACTAGGTCTGAGATTAAACCAGGTTCAGATGCTAACATGATCACAGGTACAGCCTCTGTAAAAGACAGGAAAGCTTCTCCCTTGCCTCCGTCTCTAGTGAATCACCCACCAGCTTCTGACAGAAATGCAATCTTGTTCTCAGTGCCTAAACTAAGTACAGAGGGAAAATATTGCACTTCACTGTGGAACAACCAGGAATAATTGGTGACTCCTAACAGCAAATACTGCAGGACTCTGCATGGCCCAGTGCTCTCTATAAAAACACATTGGCACAAACACACACAACCCAACTCACGCTATCTATACACTAAAGCATTGGTCTGTTACTGATTACAAGTTTTCAAGAGAGTAGAAGCATTACCTTATCAGGCCTCAAAAAGAGGAAATGGCAAAAACGTTTTTGGCAATTCAGCGATGGCATCTACAGACCCAGCTGAGGCATCCCTGTTCACCAGACTGAGATGCCAAGTAATTGATTTAATTAATCATAGTACTTCCATAATTTGAATGAGGCAATATGACCAATGGTTCAAGCACAAGGCCCAGCATTCAGTCAATTCTAATACATTTACGCAGTGGAATTTTTCTGCAAGATCTTCATCAGCTCGTGTACTTTTTATGACTTAAAAGAATTAAAGGCTTGACCACAATCCAATTTCTTCACTTTTACTGCACAGGAGGTAAATAAAAGCAGTGTTTGGACCTGGCTGTTTTACTTTCTGTAGTTATTGTTTTTATCCTACCATACAAGAATTATTGAGGATTTAAAGGTAGCTTTGCAAAGACTTGTTGACTTCCTAATTCCCACTTATTTCAATGAGTCAAGAACCAAAATGTCCCTGAAATATTTTTAATGTGTAAATATTTGTAAAAATGTAAAAAAAAATTTGAACTTTAAGTGAGATTAATTTAAAACCAATAATGTCTTCTAGAGTTCTATTATTCATGCACATATTTCTTCAACTAGTAAAACAAGCAAGTTAGATGCCTGCAACAATTACAAGCAAAGCAAATACGCTGTCTTCAGTTTCTGTATGGTGAAATCGGAATCAGGACCAACAGAGAGATGGTAAGAAAAAAATTCAGAGATCCCTCCTCTTAGCAGAACTATTCAAATTCAATTTCTCAGGTCCACAGTTACAGCAAGAAACTACCATATGCACTGCAGGAGAAAGGGAAGAGGAAATCAGACCCCCTCACCATCCACTGGCTTACCTGTTTTACCCCCCATCTGCAGCTTTTATTTAGGGAGATATGAGAACGTTAAGACTTATTATAAACTTTGAAATTTATGCACGGTGGACAAAATAGCTTATATTTTACTGTTGTGCAACAAGCATGAACATACAGAAAATTCACATTCAGACTGAGTACATTTAAGGCTCTTTGAATCACAGAAAAGGCAATTAATCTTAGTAACCTCACAGAGAACTGACAGAGTGTTTTAACATAGTCAAAATGCTGAAGGTCCTTGAATGCTTTCTAATAAAAAATGGCATGAATTTTTGAATTTTATGTTTACTGTCTCATCTCTGTGGGGAACCCAATGAAAAATGCAGTATGGGAACACAGTATGGATATTTCATATAAATAATTGCTACAAATGTTTATTATTGGAAATGCAATGGTACATGACTCTTAATGTAATCTATATCATAGACTAATCAAATAATTGATTCTGATTACTGATCGTATCAATTTTTTGTTTATGTTAATGATGTTTCTAGGAAGAGATAACATGCTAGGTAGAGCATGTGCATAAGGGAAGCCATGCTTTGGAGAGAAGGGGAAGAATATATGTAGTATTTACTAGTATTTATTTCATAACATTCATGCAAATTCTGTATGTGAGTGAACTGAAACAAAATCTCCACTACTGCTGAAAGGTTAAAGCATAAAATTATGCAAAGCATTCTTGCAAGGCATTCTTACAACACACTGTCATTTTCAAGGCATTAACACCATCCCATATTATCACAAATTACAATAAAGAAAGAAGAGGTCATCAGTTAATGTTCTTAAGAACAGTCCTTTTTCTTATTCTGGGTGAGCATTTACAAAAGAATAATAGTCCATTTTCTTTGATTAAGGGATTTGTTAGTTGGGAAACGCTTAAATACTGCTCTTTCTGGTGCAAAAAAGTACTTTCTTTTATATTCACAGAATCACAGAAAAGTTGAGTGTGGATGAGACTTCTGCAGGTTGCCTTGTCCAACGCTCTTGCGTGAGCAGCGTGAACCAAAGCAGGCTGGTCAGGACCATGTCCTGACAAGTTTTTAACACCTTCAGAGACAGACACTCCGTACCCACTCAGGGCAAGTCGCTTCAGTGTTCTATCAGACTAACAGCAAAAAAAAAATTTAAAAAATATTATATCCTCACAGTCTCCCACACCAGACCCACGCTCCCTCCTGAGTCCCCTGCTCCTGGTGTGTCTCTCAGGGTCCACTCACCTGGCCAGGGTCACCCTGTGCCCTTTGTTCACCAAGGCTGGCAGGTCACAGCCTCTTGTCTCGGGCTCCCACCCAGAGCTCAGTCTGAACCTCAATCTGCAAACTCAGCTGCACCAGATCTGTTCCCCAACACCAGCTCTGTCTTCTTTGCAGCTCCTAACAGATATTTATGCACATTGATGAGATCCACTTCCCTGACAATCTGCTTTGTTTAAATTTTCCTTCATCTCATCCTCTTCCATCAAGGTTAAGCCTTCCTTGCTCCAGATTTTACATTGGCCTCAAGGACCTGAGATTCTTGAAAAGCAGTCTGGCCAACAAACACTGAGAAGGTGGTCAAAATTCCTTGTCCTTCCCTGTGTCTTGTATCACCACACTCCCTGCCCCACTTGGCAGTGAGCTCACAATTTCTCTTGACTTCCTTTTACAGATGAAGTACTTGCACATAAGTTTCTTGTTTCCCTCCAAGTCCCTGGACAAATCCAAATCCAGATGGGCTTTGGCCTTCTTAACCCTATCCCTGCATGTTCAAACAGAGTCTCTCTACCTTTCCCAGGTCACCTGCCCCTCTTCCATCTCCTGCACATTTTCTTTCCACATTTGAGCTTTTTCAGGAGCAGCCTGTCCACCCATGCAGGACTCCAGTTGTCTTTATCTGATTTCTTCCTCATCAGGATAGATGACTACTTGAAAACCAACCATATCTCCTGGACCTCTCTTTTCTCCGGGGCTGAAACCATGGGATTCTTCCAGGCAGACCCCTAAACAGACAAAAGTCTGCACTTCTTAAATCTAAGAGGTCATTTTGGATTTGTGCTTCCTCTCAGGATGTTGCATCATATTGTCCTCTCTCTTCCAGACTTCACTTTGGCAATAATGAGTAAGGATGTGTTAATTTTATTCAGAAATAAGATATAGATTTTTTTTCTCAGCCCTTGATGAGCTAGATTGCTGTGGAAATTTGACCCCAGCCTATTTCTAATAATAATGGATGTATCACTAGGAACCTCTGCGAAGGGAATATCAGTCTTTTCTGCAGCACTACCTTAAATGCACTTCTCTACACCCCTTACAGTCTCTGCAAGGCACACAACACTACAATAATTAGATATTTTAACTACAGATTTTTATATCTATATTTCTAAAATCTACTTGTGACAGTTTCTATTCTTTTACTGGGGTTCACTGAAACTTATTAGGGCAATAAACCCATTAATGAAACACTGTGGTTGAGAATTTTAATGCAGTGAAGTCAAGAAATGAGCTTGAAATTATAGTTCTGCATATGAACCAGTGCATATGAATAACCTATCTCATATGCATACTGACTCAAATATTCATCACTCTACCCAGCAAGAAAAAATTCATCACACATACACAGTAATCCCTAATAAATGCTGAAATACTGAAGTTCACTCCTTGCTTCCAGAACTATGTCAAATGCCAGGAAAAAGGTGTTGATGTATTCGGATATAGGGCATCAACCAAGGTACCTGGCATCAAAAAATTTATTATTCCAAAAATAAGAGGGGAAGAAATTAAATACAAGCTGAACCACGACAGAACTGTAGACTTGTGGTTACAACTTCCATTTAATATTAAGTATTTCTCTCACATTTTTCCTTCATCTCACTGACCCCGGCTACAACTTAATTGGTAAAAATCTTTTTTCTGCATAAAAACGAAATGAACAACTTGCTGCAACATTGTTGTCGACATGATGGTGTCATGAAGGCTAAGTTTGTAGACTGCTCCTCCCACACAAGAAAGTCACATTTTTTTACACATTTTATTACGTGCATCAAATAATTGCCATTTGTATTGTAATAATCGTAGTAAGTTTTTTGCTTCTCTTTCCCTAGATACTCCTCACAGTTGAAAATCTCCTCTACAAGCATTCATGGTAATAAATATTATTTAATGGAAAGATGAGGTATTCAAGAACAGAAGCAGTCTATAAAGAAACACTCTGGCCATGTAGTGTAAATGCATTTGCAGACTTTGAGATGAAAAAGTTCTATGCCCAAAAAAAAGTGTGACTGAATAGAGGATTCTCTATAAAGAACCATTAAACTATTTTCCTTAAGAATTATCTTTAGTAAAACAAATTCCTTTAAGAATTTTCTAAGAAAATATTGATTAATGAACCATAACAAAAATTGAAAGAGGCATGTACTCAAGAGAAACCGCAGGGAAAAGTCATCTGGGTTTAAGAGGAACTGTAATCAGGCTTCATTTTATTTATATTTCTTGTATTTCGTATTTCAAGAAGCTGACCTACATGAATATATTTTCATTCAATCACACCAGAACACTGCTGACAATGGATTGGTGTATAAAGAGCCTTGGGAAACTAAGGAAGAGCAGAATTCAAATAGGAAGTGTCAAAGCGTAATGAAGCCATTTTGGGCAGGAAAGAAAACTTACACAGCCTTCCATAACCACGATTTCCATTTTGTCTGTGTTCATCAAGCCCGTTGAGATGTGCTGTGGAAGATGGCTCAACAACCATCCTGAGTGACTGGGCTTGGACAGCAGAATGAGTTTGGAACTAAATCTGTGCAGAATAGACTTCTCTGTTTCTCAAAGGAGCAATAAAACAAACCCCTGTGTTTGCAATACAAACATGCACATTGGAATTCTCTGCCACAAGCAAATCAAAATATAGTCAACAGTTAAAACTTCCAGAAGCTGTACAGAAGTTAAACGTGATTTATATAATGGAACACTTCTTGTGTGGACTGAAGAATAAATCAAGAGCAACCCAGGTACAGAGCTCCAGTCCTCTCTCTTTGTCTTATCATGGGCATCATTCTTGTGTAGTCCCTGTTTTGCTGATTTCCCCATTTAGACACACCACATTTTATCAGTGCTCTTTAAAGGCCATAAATCTGGAATTCACTCTCCTGAAGGCTTGCAAATCCTTCCTCCAAATAGTTTCTAGACACAAAGTGTCACTTTGGTTTTGTATTTCTCTGTTCAGTAGATTATAAACAGTACATATCTCATATATGGCATGATTCCATATTAAATCTTGAAACTGCTTTAAAAAGCAAGTCAATAACATTTTTCCCATTATATAGATGTAGAAAATGAAGAAAGTTGATAAGCAAATTTGCTCTGGCCAGTGAATATGATCTCCTAAGTTTCAGTTCAGTGCTCTGTCAAATAGAATCACTGCTTTTAGCAATTAATACAAAGTAGTTTATCATTTTCTTATTATGCAGGGTTCATTTAGCTACTCTCTGATAAATGTCTTTTATATATATTTACAGTATTATTTATGCAGGCTGCATTTACACAAGGGTTGCCTGCTTCAGTGATGGATCAACATACAGAGAACTTGCAAATGAATTCCTAAATAAATACATTTCTAGAAAAGAGACATTTCTGAGTACATCTTACACTGTCTTAACTACGTGATGAAGACAATAAAAGCAAACAGCATGGAGTCATAGCACAGCCATGCATTTTATGCAGACAATGAGAAAACCGAGTTGGTAACCAAATTTTATACCAACCAACCAAGTGTTTGATGTAAGTGTGGAGTTCATACTGCCACCACAATTGGAATGCAGCTCTCCATAATGTCATCCAGAGGTATCACTAGCCTTTAAAACCACTCCATTCCAAACCACTTTGCATCTTTACACAGACAAAGCCCTTCCAAGGCAAGAACTGCAATTCAGGAAAGACTGCAGAAAGCTAAGTCTGAACAGGGACAGATAATCAAGCACATTTATATTTTTAGAAAGCCCAGATTAACAAGACGTGTGCTAAAGGGTGAGTGCAGATCTCAGTCACAGCATGCCTCTGCTGCAAAAGAGCTCTGCTTCCAACATCCAACTCCGGAATACGGCAAAGAATTTAAAGAGGGGTTAATTTTATTCTCTAGTTAACAACCAGACCTAAATTGCTTTAGTATTACTCACCTACTCAAAGGCAGAAAAAGCCATCTTTTCCTGTGACTACTACCTGTCTCTCATGAGAAAGTTGTTAATACTAAAGCAGCACCAATTATTTTCCATCTTGTAAATCTAACAAAAAACAAGCTTCATGTTGTTTTCACTAGTGATACAATTTTTTTCACATGGTGAGATACAGAACTTGCAGAGAAATGAGTCAGGTTCTAGATACCTCAACCCTCCCTGAATCTAATACAGTTGCAGCATAGAAAGCCCATTCTAATATTTAAGAGTCAGCCAACCAGTTTGTTAGGCCCAAAGCAGCCTTGAGCCAACAACAGGACCTGTCAGGATTGTTTGCACATTTAGACATTACACTTCAAACCATTTTCAGACCACTTGTCGAGAAAAGTATGAATTGTTAATGCTTACCACAACCAGCATCTGTTTAAAATGAAACCCGTGTCCCTCTTCACGGATCCAAAGGTGCCCTGATGCAGAAGGATCCAGGTCTGGAAGCTCTGTTGTGCTGAGCCTGAGGCTCTGGGGCTTCCCAGAGGCTTCCTCCCTCTGCCCCTCTGTTTTCCTGGGAGTGTCCAGTAAGGAAGACACACCAAGAGGAGCAGTGCTGGGACTGACACCGAGCGCTGCAGCGCACAAGGCAGTCCTCTTGCAGAAGCGTAACCGAACATATGCGTGGCTTGGATGGAAATGAATATGCAGTGACAGTCACTGAGGAGCTCTGTGGTTTTCTCATGGCGCAGAGAAAGATTTCTGCCTACCCCTCAAGAAACCTTCAGTAATCTGTGCATGGAGATCACGCCGTGTCCCTCGGATAACAATTCAGTTATATATGTTTGTATCATGCCATATAATTCAGTTAACAACTCTTTTAAAGATCCAAGAGTGGTGAATAAGTAAAATACCTGATTCAATAATCAACCACTCATTAAACTCAGTCTAAACAACATTCTTTCCCAGCGCATTCGACGCCATTGTTTAGACAACCAGTACAAAATAAGGTGACAAAGACTGCTTTAGCTACTTCCAGGAGACTGCTAAGTCAGTGTTCACATGTAAACCAGAAGATGCCATGAATACTCAAGGGAACCTTTTTGGTTCAAGAGCTCTCATTGTTACACTTTTCAGATGCACCAAATTTAATTTCTGCACCTGCAAAGAAAACAGCATCAAGAACCCAGTTCAGAGTTTTCAGATCATTGCCTTCACTAAAGGTACAAACAAGGTGCTGTCACTGACTTTTGGTCAAAGTCTTCCAATTCCTGTGTGTCTGTTGTGCTTTAATAGAGGTGTTCATTTATGCCATTCTACACTTTAATCTTGTGCTCAATAAATGCTGAGCACCCACCAACTCCCCAGCTTCCCCTCAGGTTTTGGCTTTCGGCCTGGATTTAGCCCAGTCCAGCTGAGCATGAGCTGGGTTTTTTGTGTCATGAAAAATTTACAATATGATAGATTGCTGATCAATATGTGTTTTGATAATAAATTAATAAGGATTATATAAATCTTTCTTTATTACTGCTTTGCTCATTATTTTCTTTATTTTTAAATTTAATTCTTCATTTATTAATCTTTATTAAAAGATAAATTTCTTCCATTGCTGTCAGTTCGAGTTTTAATAGACATGAATAGACATTTTAATACTTTTCAATAATATTCATGCAAATGATTATAATACTAGCAATTATTTTCTCTAATACTCTTGTATTTAATGTCCTTCAAGTTTTGTGAACCACTGAACTGTCAGAAAAAATAAAAAACCTAACTGATTTTTCTTTTAGTAGTCTTATTTCAATTAGATTAATATTTCCCAAGTTTATAATTAATTTGACAGAAATGTCATTATAGTAAAAAGTCAATACTCCTTCTGTTCCTTGCTGGCAAACTTTCCCTACAGTGTAGAATTTTATAACAGTGCCAGAAATTATCAATTTGCCTAAATATGGACATACACATGTCAAATATTTGTTTCTTTTTACTAATTTCTATAGCACCTATTACTATGCTAGATGGATGAATCTTCTGTTATTTATTACTTGAAACACAATAGAACAATTAAAATAGATATTTTGTACAAATGCCCAGCACCCCTGCTAGTGTTGCCACAGTCCTTTGGGATCTAAATATTTCCTGTGCAAGAGAATCCTATCTTAGAATAACAGGAAATATCATTTTATATTTTGAAAATTAGAGGCCAGATTATGGTAATTATTTCAGCTCAGAAGTACTGAAAACATCAGACATTTATTGCATGAATGATTACAAGGGCTGTGATGGCCAACAGCAAATTTCACACAAAGAATTGTGTATTAATTCTTGCAGTTTTAAACCCATCTCCATCCTCTCTAGACTGTGCATAAGAGTGAGAGAATTTTTATAATTCTAATGCCTGAGCTAGTATACCTGTAAAAACCTCCTTAAATGAGGAGGGAATACTTGATGCTGGGAAGTTCTTAGCCACTCCAGATAATTTTGATGACTTTTTATCATGATGAAATCCCATCTTCTAAGACTGATGTTTTGGAGAAGGAAAGAACAACTCATGTTCCCTATTCCAGAAATTAGTGCTGCATTGTTTTTACGATATTAGAGGTACGTTCTACTAATGTTTGTTTCTGATTTTTAAATGTTAATTAATGTAGCTGCTATTTAGTCTCACCTACTCCTATTTTTTAACTTAAGCACCTGCTGGTGCCCACAAGAGATTGTTATAGACAGACATTTTTTCTGACCTCGTACTGTGACCTTTATGTTTTTATGCACCACTAGTCTTGGAAAACTATTCTAAAGTGTATTGATCTCATGATCAAATCTTCGTCCTCAAGTGTAATTGGATATTTTAACTTCCTGAAATTGCACAAAGGTAGCGTTTTATTTCCCTCCATTAGTTTTTAATAGTTTCCCATACTGTCTCAAAATACTCTCCCTTACTTTTAAATATTTACAGGGTATCACCATGTACCTTTCCCAATCTTAGGTATTATTTAATCAATTCTTACCCAGAGGAGCCTTTAACCAAACGATTCACTAAATTTGATGTCAGCACACCTATTTATACCTTTCAGTAAGCATTTTCTCTTGCTGCACCATGGCCTTAGATAATTATTTGCCATCTCTTTATTACTTTTGCAGTTTTTCTCCTGATTTCAACAAACAAGTGCTTTTCTGAACTGAATGTAAAATACAAAAACTTGTGCATACACATTTTAATCTGCTGCAATATTCACAAAATTTCACACTTTATATGTAACACTTTCACAAACTCTCTATGAAAACCTAATTTTCAGTACTTGAAAATTTCATATCTGATGTTAAGAATGGGGTTTCTCCCAAACGAAACTTGCTTTTGCTGTTGTTGATCTACATTTTTACAGAAATTAAAAAATACAGAGGTAATTAGAGGAAGACCACAAGAACTATAAGGAAAGAAGAGCTGAAAGGAACAGTGAGGAGTAATTGCAGGACCATAGGAGAAAATGCTGATAAACACTGACAAAGACCAAAACTACTCAGATATTTACCATTCACATCCCTGTGATTTCATCTTGATCACACATCCCTTACTATGAGAATATTTTTATCTAAATCTCTAATGATAGAGGCTTCACAACCTAGGCAGTCTGTTCCATTCACTCTCTCCAGAGTTAGAAAAGCTCTTCACAATCTAATTTAAATCTTTCACTGTGGGTAAAATTCTATGACATGAAGATATGAAGAACCATTGTTTGCTGTATCTTTAGACTGCCCTCCTCCAAAATTTCAAGTTACCTGTATCTTTCT
Organism: Melanocharis versteri; assembly: GCA_013397845.1. Taxonomy (NCBI): domain Eukaryota; kingdom Metazoa; phylum Chordata; class Aves; order Passeriformes; family Melanocharitidae; genus Melanocharis; species Melanocharis versteri. Next base: position 370,559 of record VZTG01000763.1, on the reverse strand, counting down.
TGAAGTAAATCCTAAAGCGAGAGATGTTATCCTTTTCAACATCACCAGCCTGAGGGAAATTGTGATAATTATCTCATGTCTCAAACACAACACTCCTAATTACATATCACAGAAAAATAGCTCCTGTTTTGCCATTCAATTGCAATAATTCAAATTCAGTTTTTATTTCTCTATCGCCCTCCTCCTTTCAGACAGTGTAACTCCCTAATAAAGTGACTTTACATTTTGTACTCAAGGTTTATTTTTCCTTCCTAAAAGTTACACTTTGGTCTTCTTATTACTGGACCATTCCTGCAGTTCTGTCAAGATCACTCAGAATTCTCAGACCTTCTTTCAGCAGGTTTGCAGGCCCTCCCACTTTAACTGATTACAAAATATTAACTGATTACAAGCTCATGAAAACCAAAGTTAGAAAAGCACTAAATATTCCACTTGGGTTTTCACATCTTCGTTTTTTTAATTCAATTTTTTGAACCTTTAATGTAATAATCAAAATGACCTTTTGGACTGTAGCAGTAAAAAGTTAGACTTAAATTTGTTATGAAAGAAATTTATGGATGTGTTAATGGCCTGTAAAAATACCGTTTGCATAAACACTTACGCAAATATATTTTAATGAAGAATAATCCAACTGGAGACACTTCACTATTACCAGTATTCAAATTCCAGAGAGTCAGAGAATGGACAACACAAATCCTTTGTCTGGACCCTTCCAAGGTCTCCCCAGTCCTCTCCACCTTCCCATTCTCCAAAGATGAACCTTGGGCTGCCTGCTCAGACTCTTTTTTGAGCACATGCTTGACAGCCCAGAGATGGCTCCAGTGGGTTAATTGGAAACTGCCCGAAAGGCAGCTGAGTTGCTGGCAGCATAGCACTAAAAGTCACATCTTTCTCAGCTACAATGTGCTAATTTTTATTAATTATTACAAGTATTAAATAATAGTACCATTAAAGCGTGGTTACCACTGAATTTCTTCCATAAAAATTACAGAGAGTGACCCTTGGCACAAAGAAGTTGCTTGATAAATCAGTTGCACATTAACTATGAAGGAAATTTATTTATTGGTGCCTGCACTTTTTTAGGACTCAAAGCACAGATAAAAGATTCTGATATATACCTTTACAATAAAAAAAACTAAGGCTATTGTCTCAAAAATGCAATGACAGTGGAAGGGCATCTTGCTGAAGTAAACTAATATATGAAGCAGTTAAACTATGACAAAAAGGTGAAATATTATTAAATATAATTCATTTATTCACTTATGAATACTGTATGTGCATCTACAAAGGTATGCTTCTTAATGTAATTTAATGGCTTTGAATGTAATTTTCACACTATTTACAGATCTGACCCTTCTCCGCAACATCAGTTTCTCAATAATCAGCACTTTTATGTTTGCTAACTCTCAATAATTTCTGTAAAATAAAGGACATCACAGAGTAATCTTTGCATCTTTTAACTTCCATCTAACCTGCACTTTGTTCTGCATAGTGCCATCCTGAGAACCATCTTTGCTAAGCATTCTAAACAAAAGAAGTCTCAGTTATCTCCCTTTCCTTCTATAAATATTATCAACCTAGCAACAACGTGATTAACTACGATTGTTGCTAATAAAAGTAGTAGGTAGTTCCCTGCATATTTCCATTTTAGTTTCTAGACAGAAGAAAAGCCTTTTTAATATTGGCAGAGAATGGATTTTCTTCCTACTATGAAGTATTGTAGCACTGAATAAAGTCTTTCTGATCAAACCATACCATAATAGCTTTTGTCTTGTGTCACTATATGTTAGCCAGCATCAGAAGAGAAAATAAGCAGAGGCTTGCTATTGTGCCTCTATTTTAAAAGGGCCTTCCATCTGGTAGGAAGCAGAAGCCATCAGCACTGTAATTAAAATGCAATTACTGTCCCCCGCCGCAATCCCAGGACGACCATTCCATCTGTGTGATATACAGTGGAAAAAACACAATTTTTTGCACTTTTCTAGCTCCATTAAGTTTATTCTCTTTCTATTAATTAATCTAACAGCACTAAGGGATCGTTCCTGTTTTGCAAGCCATTGTGTCACAAACTGCGCGCTCACAAAGACTGAAACCACATGAATTTTTAAAACTCTCCGCTATCCCTGTGACATAAAACCTTAATTACTTCTGACTAAATCTGTAATTAAAATATATCACCGCAGCAGATTTACCTGCGTGTGGGTGTTGGAGTGCATGCTTCTGTGACTGTCACAAATGAATCACTCGGAGACGGTGTTATAAAAAGGGAGATTAGCATGTACGACAGAAAGGATGGGGAAAAGGGACTTGAAAATGAAAAAACTGGCAGCAGTCTAGGAAAAGTTGTACCCTGGTAAAATGAGAAAGAGTAATTCTCTTATTTTGTTGATTTTTTAAAATAAAAATATTCATGCACGGAGACATAGCAAATGCTCCAATGTAAAGTTTATTCCTATGTGGTCCTACATTTTAATGTGCTACCTTGAACTTAAAACAATAAAATGACAATAAGAATAATCTCTCATACTGCAAAACAAAATCCCATAATATTTTTCATAGCAATCCATCCTGTATTCACAGAGATAATCTCATAATCTACCCTTCCTTTCATTCACCACTGTGCAGTCCAAGGCCTTCCACCTGCAAAGCTGGAAAATCTTAAAATCTTTGTGAGAAGTACAAGCATTGTGCATATCAAGACAGAAGCATTAGCTAAATGTTAAGGTGAAATCTTAGCCCTGTCACAGATTGTTGGAGTTTTGCCTTTGACTTCAGTGAAGCCAAAGAGTATTTTGTCTTTTCTTCTAATGCATGTTGCTAGGGGAAAACAAAGAAACAAGGCTCTCTGCTAATGCCCAGCCACAAGAGGTGAGCAGAGTAGCAGTGAACCTCAGCACGAGAACCCTAGCTGTAAAATGTCATGTGAAAATTATATTAGAAGTCCTGGCAAATAATAAATTCCTTAATTTTTTTTTAT
>VZTG01000763.1:255582-367576 GCA_013397845.1 Melanocharis versteri | reverse complement strand
CGGAAAAAATAAAATTTTTTTTTTTTTTTTTTTTTTTTTTTTTTTTTTTTTTTTTTTTTTTTTTGTGTGTGTGTGCGTGTGTGTGTTTTGAGCATCTTGGAATCCATTAAGGTTCAGCATGTGCATAAGTGTTTTTTACAAACTCAGCATTTGGGCTCAATATGTCTCCAACAGAAGAGAATTTTGGCATTTCGTAGTTATAATAAAGGAGAAGGACAGAAATATTCATAAAATGTTTAGGATAGCTTCCTGCAGCTCATAGGTCATTAAATGTGCCCCTCACCCTCTTATTTAGTACAATGACACGGTTTTAGCCAGGGCATAGAGTCCCTTTCCAAAGGTACCACAGGACATGGAGCTTCAACTTGAGTTTGCTCCAGCAGATAATGATTCTGACCAGTAAGAATTTGCACCTCACTCCAACTTGTTTTATCTGGTTAAGATTCCAGCATTAGTTTCTACCAAGGTTCTGTTCTTGAATAAAGAAAGCTTTTTAATACCCCATATTTTCTTCCTGTGAATTTACTTGCACGCTGTAATCATGTTACCTATCAATCTTCTTTTGATAAGATAAACAGATTGAGCTATTTAAATCTCCCACTATAAAGCATTTTCTCCAGCTCTTAAAATGTGTCTTCTTCCTGCACCTCCTGCAATTTTAAAAATGTGGAGAACAACAGCGTGTAAAACATTCTCTATCCTCAAGGTAAGACAAAAATGACAAGATTTGCTGCTTTATGTGGTTACTAAAATAACTTGGACTAGGAACTGGTCCTCAACAAGGAGAAAACCAATCTCCCACGAGTGGCTCTAGCCAGACTCTGTGGAGAGTGGCTTCCCACAAATGCTGTGGAGATCTTTAGCTTGCATGCAGTAGGTTACCAATGATACCCTAATTGGCAATATCTTGTTTACTGCAAGGAAAGTCTCACAGGACAGTCAGCTACAGAGAACCTGCAAGAATTTAGTGGGTTCACAAGTTACTGTCTCACTGGAACCAGATGGTTTGGCTATAGCTTGTCTCTGTGTAGGAAAGCAGTTCTCACACACTTCCTAAAAATGTTGTCATTCAAACTGGTATTTTTTAAATCCAAAAGAGTGATGATTTGGTGTTGCTTAAAAAAAAAAAAAAAAAGAGATATCACATGTTGCCCAGCCTCAAATGCTGAGTATTCCATAAATGAAGGTATATTATTCTTATTAAGAAAACACAGAGAAATATTAACTACACGTGATTGAATGAATAAAGCTTTACATTAAACATCGGACATATATGAGGTATATTGGCCCTTAGATAGATAAAACAGAGCTAAATTTAAATTAAAAATTACAACATTATATAGAAATCATTCAAATATAATTGCTCACAATTCAAGCAAAGATAAAGAGGTTAGATGTGTTGGCTTTCTGGCTACAATACATGTTTATGATAAGAACGAACAAAATAATTGTTATTTTAAATTATTCTGAACTCGCATTTGAAAAAGGTATAAATATCCAAGTGAGATTTTTTCACTCTGCTCTTCTCATTACCTCAATCACTTCCTGGCCTGGGTAAGCACAGTACACACAGAGTAAATATCCAGTTCTAGCACATGTGATGACAGCACTTAGCAGCCTACTTCGAGGTCCTTTTCACCCTCAGACCCTAGTGATACAATATATTTAGAAATAAACTGCACACAAAAATGTCCAGCCTAAGAAAATATAAACACGACACGGTGGGCCTACATAACTCAATTGATGGGGGTGAGAGTTGAGTAAGACTAGATACACTCTGCCAATTATTTTGTCAATACATTTATAAGTGTGTGGAACATAATAATTGCACATCCCCAAATGCTGTCCACTGCTATTAGTTTCACCTCCTAAGGACACCCTACAGAACACCAGCTATTGTTTTGCCACAGACAAAAAAAGTCTGCACTCAATAGGAAGACCTAGATGGAATTAAATTGACTAACAAGAATCTGGAGGATAACCAGGGACTTGTCTCTGCATGCCCTCTCAAAAGCACCTCCCATAGAAACACATTCCAAATTGGAATGGCAACCCATACTGACAATGAATGTTAGGAATTTTAAAGGACAGAAGAAAATTGGAGGGTTTTTTTACAGAAAACATACAAGAATATATGTTTAAAACATGGTATCTGCTTCAAGCCCTCCTCAGTGCACAGAAGCTGCCTGTGCAGAGGTAACAAAGACCTCTTGACTGCCATCGTGAGCAGCAGCCACACACTGGGATCTGTTTTGCTAACGCAGTGCATAAAGCAATACAAAATTAGCTTTCATATCATACAGTCTATCACTGTTTGACCCTCTGGGCTCTTTTTATTTATAGCATGTAGTTTCTTGTTTACTTTAGTGTTTTCATATTAAATAAATATTCATGAAAGTGCACTCTTCCTGAAATTGGGTCATTTAGGGACTATCCCATTAAAAATAGATTTACTTTTTTACAGGTGTCATCCATTAAGGTAGGGAATAGACAAACTCAGCCAATTGCATCTGTCAAGAAGATCTTAGTCCTTCCAGAAAGTCAGTCTTCTGTCCTTTACATATATAGCACTTAATAGCAAAATGACTAACTTCATACTTTGGGGAATTTTTTATTGTTGCACGATTTGTATCTGAGGGTTTGAGGAGATATTTTAGTCCTTCCAAGTTGTTCAGATGCTGGCACCAGGCTTATAAATAAAAGCTTTCTCTTATTGGCTAAGATGTGGGCAGCCTATTGCAAAAGTGGCTCAGGGAAGAGGAGTTTAACTCCTCACTGGGATTCAACACAAACCAGTGACAGAAGACAAAGCAGAACACTGACCTGGTCTCTCCTAGGGCAGAGGATACGGGAATCTCCACGGAGCAGTGGATCCACTAGGGTTTGGTTTAATGTGGCTCTTGGACAAATGAACTCGTGTAAGGCGGGTGCACAGAACAGTGTGGGTTCTTAAATTCAGCCTTCATCTCCCAGATACCCAAACTCAGTTGGAAAGAGTGTGGAATAAGAGTTTTAGCAGCATGTATAGAGAGGAAATAACATCTGTGACAGATGCCATGGGAAGAACTGGCAAGGCTTGGACACAGGCTGAACAAAAGCCCGGGACTGGAGGAATGGAAAGAGGCAGGCACTTCTACAGAGCCATCCATCACCCCACTCCCTCTCAGAAACTGTTTTAAAATGGGATGAAAAGCCTTTCAGAGCTACTTGAGTGGGGTGAGAAGCACAGAGGGTGTTTAGACACCTAATCTAAACTGGAGATCTAAACTTTGGACTGTGACATTTAAGTGAGATAAGTTTTAGGATTAACGAGGACACTTAATCAAAAGATCCAAGCAACTTTGTCTGGTGCATTTCCCCAGTCAGAACTGGTATTTTTAGTCCAGACACCACCAACCACTACTATGGATATTTCACACTAGTTATGAAATAAAACTGTTTGAAAATTAAATCTTTGCAGAAAGGAGGCATGAAAACATTTTGATCATTTTCACGCCAGTGAGCCGGTGATGAATCACAATTTCATCACGTGGCCATAAACTCAGGTCCAAATTTTCAGAATGTGACTTTGTGCTAATATAGCATGATATAACTTTTATACTGCAGCCATTACCAAGAGTTCAGCTATATCAGCCAACACGTTCTACAGTTTTCTCTTCACCAGACTCTGTTGTATCAAATGACTAAAAAAATAAAAATAGAGGTTTTCAAAACTTTTATGTTCAGGGGAGTGTTAAAAAGAAATTATCCATTTTCCATGGATATTTTCCTAGCAACTTAAACAGTCTTGAAAAATATTCTTAATGTGTTCAGTAGGACATTAATACAGAAGTCAATAGCTTCCATTCAAAAGATAAAAACAACCACAGAGAAAAGCAATTTTCGAAGGCAGCAATTGTTGCAAATATTGGTTGTTTAAAAATAAGACAAAGAATATCATAGAACATTAGAAAGTGAAAGAATTCACAATAACTAACCTTAAGTCAGCCTTGCAAAGTCCTAATTGCCCACTGCCTGGGGGGAGAAATTCTTTTGACGGGCAAGTAAATTATCATTAGTTTGTCTATTATGGTCAATCATTATGGTAAAATGCTGATGAGTGAATTTATGTCTGGGCTGGCGCATTTTCACATCAACTTTCCCACACAGGTTCAAATTAAGTCACAAGTCAAGGCACAAAAGAATCCAAAATCAGCTGTTTAAATTTCTTCATCTGCATCGTGATATGCATAACCCCTACAACCTTTAATGTAATAGGAAGTCCTCTACGTGTTTTTAAACATAATAAAAGTGTTTGTGGGTAACAAGGTATATAAGCGAACACTTAACTAAAAGATCCGTGTAAGATGGACTTTGTTTGCTTTCATGGAAAACTACTCCCCAACACTTCAGTCTCTGCTGAATAAAACTGCAAAGCATAACTCAGGTAGAAGAGCTGATCAGACTTCAGAAAGGAGAGTTCCAGTTCTCTGCAAATGAGGATGATTTATTCCTTGGCTGACTGGCAACAAATAAAGACTGAGGAATCTCCTACAGCAGCACTGCTCTTGGAAGAACTGCAAATTTAAGAGAGTATATGGCGTTGCTGAATGCAAGTGTCAACAATAAAAAACCACCATTACCAGAGACCCAGTATCACACTGGAGCAGCTCTTAGCTAAAGAAATTATTATTAATAGTAATGAACTAATAATAGTAATGAATTCGAACAAAACTTTTTTCTTCTGAATAGTTCCAGAATTTTGTCAAGAATGAGAATGAAGTCTTTCTAATACATCGATACAGGGGTGGGATTGGTAGTAGTGCTGTTAATCACTGAGTTCTAATGGTCTTCCTTCAACCAGTTATGGAATTGTCTATAACCCCATCAAAATTAACATGTCTGGAAAATTTTAGGCAAAATATATTAAACATTCATGTGGAAGAAGCTAGAGAGGAATACTGAAGAGGAGGAACCTAACAGCCCTCTTACTACTGATTAAATATTACTATATTCTCAAGTTTGAGAGCTTATAGTCCTGAAAGCTTCATTTCCATTCTATTCATACAATGAAACGTTTTTATTTTTGGCATTTGCCTAGGATAGACTTTCTATTCATCCAGGTACTTCGTCTCAGGCAGGCACACAGGCTGGGTTTGGTGAATGGCTTCTCAGAATTTCCAGGATGATCACTTCATCTTGACAGTGTGTGATAGTATTTGTATCTGTGGGGATTTTTTTTCCTGAAATAAGCATTTTTGTTCATTTTACTTGAAGAAAAACAATTCAATCCAGAGTTTATAACAGAGGTAAGCTCCAGATATATGTTTCAATAGATTCACATTAATGTGCCCATAGTGAAATACATTTAGATGCAGTGGCCATCAGCAGGGTCTCAGTGCAACAGAGCAACCAAAGCAGCTTGAGAATTTCACAAATTTATAGATTAAAGGCCTGAGGGGATCATGGTGATCTAATCTAACCTTTTCTGTAATAAAGGCATGTACTAATTCTCTTTTGAATTGAAGTATATATTTTAGGGTGAAAACATCCATCAGTTGCCACTGATGGAGAATGAACCAGTCTATGGTAAATCATTCAAACAGTAATTAACCTAACAGCTGTAAATAATCTCTGCTTCAATTTCCAGTCATTCTATTTATACTTTTATTTACTGAATTGAAAATCCTATTATCAAAGTTTTGTTTCCTAATATTTCACGCATTCTTGCGGCTCTTCTCTAGAGCATTTCTAATTTAGCCAGACCTTATATTTTCTTGACCTTATATATTCAGTTCAGAAAGCAACATTATTCAACCTTGGGTTTCTTTCAAGGTCCTTTTTCCTGTGCCAAATTTCTTTCATCTAGATGGACATGAACACCTATCCCTTCCATTATTTATTACTTGCTCAGTTCTTTACCACTGTGATCTTCATGTGTTTTATGTTTTCATTCAAAACATGGTAATGATGTCAAACACTGTAGATCTAAAATCTGAAAAACTACCTGCCACTGAAGAAAGCTGCTCTTTGCTGAAGTCATGCAGACATTAGCATACACAAATAAAGAAAAAAAAAATTAGTAAGTTCTATATTCAAAGATTTGAGTACTACTTCCAGTGACTAACTCACATCTCAGTAAAAATTTCCTTAGAGAAAAAAATATTCAGATTCAGGCACCAATTCCAAAGAAGATGAAGGTATTTTCTTCTTAACATAAAAAAAAAAAAATTAAAAGGAGGAAAATGCACAAGAGAAGCAACACTTCATTTCAAACTTCAAACCTACCAAGCTTCATTTGATCATCATCTGTGTGACTACTGTGGTACAATAAGTAATCATAACTGCTGCTTTACAAAAATTATATTGTCTTTTTACATGCCAAAGGATTTATTAGTCTGATATAAGGTCCAAAACCACTTTCGATTAATTTCATGATTTTATTCTCTTTTATAATGAAATTTGGTGAGTTTAAGATATAATTCTGACCCTGGACTCTCCTGTCAGGTCTTGATAAACACATACTGGCTGTTGATGATTGTATCTTATTCTCTGCCAACTAGATGATTCAGATACCTTTTATCACAGTTTCCACACTTCTCTAGACTTAAATAAACCAAAATCAGACATTGTTCCATAGGAATTGTGCCATTTTCATCCCTTTGTATCAAATTTAGTTATTTTGGCTGACACAACAGAGAGTTCTCACATCTCTGCCCCTTATTTTCTCCTGTCTCCATAAAAGCAGATACTATGTTAATAAGACAAGAAGGACATGGAAAAGGTAATTTACATGGAGCACAGGAAATGGGAACACTCATCTGGACAAGACACAGTCTGTCCCTCTGTTTTCAAAGTGCATGAGGCACAGTTGAAGTAAGTGCAGATGCTTTTGGGAATGTTCTTCTCTGTCAAGGATTGGAGACTTGGACTAAGGTTTCATTTGCATTAGCAACAAAAGATTTTTTTAATTAATTGCAAAGAGGTGGGAATGGTAGCAGTTACATTCTGTAGCAAAATATGCTAAAACAATCTGAATTATTACATAAAGGCCCAAGACCTCAAATCTGTAGATTAATTACAAACGGTTATGCCTGAAATAAATGTAAAATAATTTTGAACTAAACCCAAGTTTCCTACGGTACTTAACCACCTACATAGTAATTAAAGTTTAGCCTTAAGTGTAGGACTCCTTTGAAAACCATGAAAATAAACTAGTAGCCTCTAGTCATTTCAGCTTAAATGCTTTAGTGATTTATTTAGAGAAAATAACATTGAAAAGCTTTGAACAAAGTAGATAGTTGGCATTATGACCATGTGACATTTTACGCTAAAAAAAACACTTAAGAAATAAAGCCCGCTGTTACCTGTAGTAAACAGCCATTTATCACTTTGAAGAACACATGATCTAATCTTTTCAGAAAAAAAAAAAAGTGGGCAGAGTTTTAACTTGAATACAGGGTAGACTTACACTCAGACAAAAAATATTTGGATAGGTCACTTCCTGATCAGATTTCTAATGTTTATTCAGTTCTAATGTGACTAACCTATAATCACTGGTAAAGAGCTGATAGTTATTTTTCCTATAAAGGCACAGAGTACTCAATTTTGACTACTATTAAAAACTCCAGACAAAAACTACAAAAACTAAAAGCACTGTAGAAAAATGTTATTGCCGATAGGTGTTAATTTTGAAAAGAACATTCTTTGCAAAAACCTGGCCATTATTTGATGCCTTTTGTAGGTGTTGAAAATAACTAGGTCATTGCCTTGCATTCCCCACCGATCCTTTCTGTCCTTAAAAGTCTTCATAAACACAAGCTATCATTTTTCCTGTGCATACTGAGAAATGTGCTCGTTACAGAAGTTATATTTTGACCAGGCAGAAGGGGAATGAAGCTCAGTTGTGATTCACCATCTACAGAAATCTTCTCCTGAGTGTAATCCAAATGCTACATATATATCTTTCTTTACTATATATAACAGCAATTAGCATATATATGGGCATATACACTATAAATTAGAGTGTATATTGGTGCATATACATAGTAATTGAGAGTTGAAGGGACCTTTTTAAGGTATAAATGTAACACCTTTATTGAAACATTTCTTAGACTCTATCATGCTAGATACTGTGCTTGTACTATGCCTATCTTCTGTCTAATTAACTGTCTTGGGATTTCATCATTTGCACACAATCCAAACACAAAAACCACATTAATAACAAGAGTACATCTTCTTCAAAATAACCTTACCTTGAACTTAGGGTTTAACCTTAAAATTTCTCTCTTTATCAAATTACCTTTAAAAAAAATTTCATTCTACATAACATTAGAACTTGAAAAAAAAAATAATATTCTAGGAAAAAAACCCACATAATTAAAAGTTTAGATAATTCCACAAAAATTAACACAGTATGATACAAGATATATATACTAATATTTGCTGCTCCCCTTGCTCTGAAATATTCTTATTGATGGAAAACATTATGTAATTACACTTAGTGAGCAATTGCTGATACAAAATTCAGGCAGCTCAGTAAAAACATACCAAATAGGACACTACACAGGTAACCAAAGAGTAAATACCCCTCAACTTTCACACTATTCAGAAATAGACTGCCAAAGGCTGCAGGGGGAAAAGGCATGTCAATCAGTTTGTTCAATCTACACGCAGTTGCACGGATCTCAAACACCTGAGATCACAAAAATGACACATCCAACAGTTTCAGCTTTCCAAAGAAGAAATTGGTGTGTGAGTTAAGAACAAGTTGTTCTACCAGACTAATATGAAATTATGTAGTTGGTATGAAACATTAAGAAATTCTTTTTGCTCCCTTTTTTTTGTTTTAGGTGAAGTATTCTATCAATAGTATCGAGGTAATCTTGGGGGTGCTCCTTGTCCTGGGTATATGTCTGAAAAGAATTTAGGTCTAAATAAATAGACCTAAGCTTCAAAAATAAACTGTAAAAACTTCTGTAAAAACAGCTGCACAGTTAAGCTAGTTTATAACAAAAGCAGTTTAGGTTCATATTCCCAGAAACACAGACAAAGCACTTAGGCAGACTTCAGTGACTAAGCCCACATTTAAATCCAAAATTCAAGTCAGAAGAAATGCAAGCTACTGAAACTTGGTAAACTCTCCTCTTTGGCTGAAAAGTTCTTCAGGCACCTGAATATTCTCAAGGTATAAAATCCCAGGCCTGTTTTGCCCGATCATTTGGACAACCAGCTCTATTCTCCAAGTACTGTGGGATCAGAAACCAGATGGAACCATACCTAAAATCCACACATGGACTCTCTTACAGGATTCAGAGAGGGCATCAGGCCTTTGTTACAGGTGCCTTAATTTTGAACTGTAATTAAACATTTAGGAGGTAATGTCAACAATTTTTCATATAATACCTGCTAAACATTCAACCAGAAAGGAGGTGCTGAGGTCCCTGTTGACTCAAGCCTGAACAGATGCAAATCCACCTTTCACCTGCTACAGAGAACAGCAAGAGCACATTTTTTCAGTACTGGGAAGTAGGAACCACTGTCCTGGTGCTGAGTTTCTAAGGCTGTGAATTCCAATAGCTCGTCCCAGAATCATTACTTTTTGCTCAGTGATGTGGGCCTGTGCTTTGTCATGTTTGAAGTCTGGCCATGATTCTGCAGATATGGGTCACCTATAGCCTATTTCCTACTGAATTCTTGTTCTTAGAGATGCAACTCTCCCAATCCACTCTAGGATACCCCTGACACCACAGGCTCCTTGAAGGTTGACATGGTAAGCCTGGAAATTTAGCTCTGAAAGTGGATCTTCATCCTACTATTCTTATTTTTACAGGATTAATGTTTGAGAATTATTAATTCTTTAGTCTGAAAAAGTTTTTAAACTACATGCTTGTGCTGCATCACGAGGATCACATTATGTGATCTCTTCTGAAGTTCTCAGGGGCTGGGAGCAAAGAAAGCCAAATAGTTTTCATTTACTTCTCATAGGAATTTGTGGATTTTGTTTGCTTGTTTGGATTGGGTTTATATATCATCCTTATAAGAAATGAACAACACCCCAAGTCTCAGAAGCTCTGGATTCTGTTCTCACACATAACTCACTGCTCTATAAACATATTTGGAGCTAATGTGACCATAGTTCTTCTACTAACCAAACTAATTAAGTTAGAGTTAGATCACTGGCTTATGCAAACAAACCTCAGAAGGCAAAGATTGTACAGAAAAGAATAATTAAGTGATTAGCTTGCAACAGAGTATATTTTGCTTTTAAGCTAAAGTGATTTTTTTTAATGAAGTTTTCTGCTTCCTCTTGTATTATTGGCATCTCAATAACAGGATAGGTTTTTTAATTATTTTTATTAATATTTTATAGCAAAACTTCTTTTGGAGTGATACGGTCAGATTCAGGCAAGAATGTACTAGGAGAAACTGTTATCCTTGGTTATATTTTGATGAATTAAGGGTTTTCTTATTTAAGATTCTAGATCAAACTGTTCTACTGGAAATCATAAATAGAGCAGACCTGGTAATTAAATTGTACAGTGACATGAAATGAAAAACTCAACAATAACTAATTGTGCTAATATTTAAATACGTATTAGCTTTCAATCATTAATTAAGCTTGTTTTGTATCAGTTTTGCAATTAACAAAACTTCAGTTTGTTTTCACTTTCAACAAGCAACAGTTAAAATAAATTGTTAGAATTTAAAAATCAAATTCTATCATTCTCCTAATGAATCACACCTCATGTTTAGCACTCTTTATTCCAGAACTAATTATGTGGTGCACACGAGCATTCCTAAGATAAATGTTTATTACGGAAATGATAACATGACTGCAACATAATGGCAATATCATGATGCAATTACAATGAATCACTATAATCCGTGAAGTGTTCTGAGATACTCAGATATGCACTACACTTCAGATACACCATGTTATGTTGTCTCATTTATCCAGGCAAAGCAGAAATCTATGTTCTTCACATTATTTTGCAACTGTTGTGTATTGCTGGTGTTATCCTCATGTTTGGGAGTTTCAGGCCTTGATCAGTTTCTTACTTTTTTCCTGGATGGTGCTCAAAATCAGAAGGAAGGAATGGCGTTGGCTGCAGGAGTTTTAAGCATTAAGATCAAGGCAGACACGTGGGAAAGCACAAGGAAACAACAAAAGTGTTGGTCAGCCCCAACCACTGCGGCCATGCACAGAAGTCTGGTCACACTGCTTCATCATCTGTGCTAACAGGGAAAAACCAGTTTTACAAAAGAGAAAAAGAGAATAATGGATTATTTTCATGACTGTAACCACAAAGCAGTAAACTAAATAATGACCCCAATTCACACCCCTTCATGCATTGCAGTGTGGAGTTTGAGGCAGTTGTCTGTGGAATTCAAACTTTTCTTTCTTTTTAAACATATTTGCTATGTGTGAGCTTCTGAGATTTTCTAACAGAATTTAGATGTTCCCTGGGAGAATCTTCCTTTATTTTTGTTCTTTCCTGGAGTTTTCCTTATTTCAAAACAAATGTCTTCCCAACTGTAAATATTATTTTCCCCTTTGCATTTAAGTCAGCACTATATCTTTCCCATTCTTATCTCTCTATATAATTAATACTGAATTTACTATTTCTTTTTGGCATTTACAAAAGAAATGTAACTCTAATAAGCCATTTGTGACTTCACCTGCAGGCTTTTGGTATTCAAATTGTCCCTTTGCTCTCTTCTGTGGCATTTTTTCATTCCACCCTTTACATCTGGAAACCCTTCTTTGGCTTCATCCTCTTTTCTCACTAATTGGATATTTTCCAGAGACTCAAAAAAAAGCTTAAAACATACTCCCAAAATATCTCGCTAAAGCTAAATAAAGTTCAAAAAATTAACTAAAGTGTGGTTAAAAAAGAAAAACACTCAGATTTTCCTGCATTTTATTACCATCCAATCTGTATTCTGGATACTTTGAATTTAAATTCTGTAAGAAAGGAACCTTCATCTCCATGTTATCTGCAAAGCACTGAGCACACCTGTGGTGTTAAATGAATAGTTATAATAGATACATGGGTGAATAGCATTAAATGGCAGTGGGCACAAAGATTTTCACTGGATCACCTGTTTTGACCAGCCTGATTAATGTGGTAATTGTGCATGCATTATTTAGTGCACAGACTTTCCTCAGTGACAAAAGCCATATTGTGAGTGGCCGCCAGTCCCATCCTGGTAATTTCACTCACATGCAACAACTTCCAGTGTTAAAATGTGTCCCACATTAAAAAGAGAAAAGAAACCATGCTATGTTGTGGCAAGTCACAAAGGAATTATTAGGCAAAAAGACAGAAAATAATTGCACTAATTTTTAATTCTATCTTCTATCATTTTTGAAGGGAACCAAATTTAGTATCCTCGCTTCCCAAAACCTTCGGCCTCCTAACTAGCTTAATTGGTCTCTGTTCATTTCTTACTCAGATCATTTATAAACTGCCTCCATGGTCCCTGCTGCCTTTTCAAAGCAGCATATGGTCCCTCCATTCATGATAGTCACAATTTCTATTAGTGAGTAAAGGAGAAAAAAAATGTTAATGTCATATTCAGACTGCAGCAGAAAAAGCCTGAAACAAAATTTGGGATTCAAGAATGAAGGTATCAATGGAGACAATAACTCTGAAACGTCATCCACCCCGGAGGATTTATAGTGTATTTTTAGTCTATAAACTTCTACAGTACTCAGTACAGATATCAGGCTACATTTAAAAAGAAATTCAGGTTTAAATACACTACAATAAGCATCTGTTGCATATGTTGTTTGAACCTCAAGGATTGTCTTTCTTGTTGTGCTTTTACATGTGATTAAAAAGATCATGCCACATAGTTTCTTATATTTAAATCGAGCCAAGATCAATTAATTAAGAAAAATGTCTCAGTATTGAACTGATTAACTCACAAAATACAGAAGGAAAGAAAAAAAGACTAAAATACAGAGAGCTAGTGTCCCATCCCAAAAGATTAAATATCGCAATTAAAAGACAAAAATAGGAGTGACAATTATCTTCAGCCCTTGCTTTTATAAACTACGTTACCTGAAGAACGCTATTATTAACTACTCAAATGTGATTTTAATTTGAATTTTAACTATACCAAGAAACGTTTCCACAGCTATAGGAATGAAGGCTGAGGTCGTAGGTTCTAATTCTGCTCAGTGATTAGCAACAGGTATGGCCTATTGTTATTCCAAACATATTTTAAATTCTCCCAGTATTCATGACTAGTTTCAACCTTTAAAAAAGAAATTTATATTGTATCAAACTTAGGAATACTCATGGTTTAATGTTATTTTGTCCATTCTACTGGCATTTTTTAAGTTACTATCAAAAATAAAAATATTTTTAACTTCTCTTTTTGTTCTTAGATTTTTATTTCCTTTTTTTTGATAGTTAATCTATTTAGTTTCACTCTGCCAGCCAGCTTGGATGAAAGGTTAACACATTGCTAATTGAGATATACTGGGTATTACTTTGAACAGCAGAGGCAGCTTTTATGGATGGTGATATGAATTCAATAAAGCTGAATTAGCATGAAATAAGGCTAATTTAGTGCCTGCATACTTATCAATTGATTTCAAATTTTCTTCTTTAATGTTTGTTTTTTTCATTCAGGAAAATAACTATTTGTTATACAGGTCATTAACTTGCTTCAGTCCAGTAAAAGCACCAGAGTTGTGTCAGCTTCAGAACTGTGTATTAAAAAGTCCTTCTGTTCTCACCACATCTCACCCTTAATTCTTACCATGTACAGATTCCAAACTAAAATGACCCTACAGCTGGATTTTGTCTTGAAGTCCCTTGGATTAATATGTTTTCAGTGTATTTTCTATCTGTTGACAATATTTAAGAAAGAACTGGTTAAAGTATAAAATGAAACCAACTCTCTAATTATCTCCGTTTAGGATAGATACAAAGAGTACATCGTGATTAAGTTACTTGACTTGTTTTAAGAATGACAAAATCCAGCTCTGTGTTTCTAAGAGGATGCAGTAGATATGTGTAGGGTAAGAATCTATCGTTAAATAGTTCCCAAGAAAAGATAAGCCTTCCTATATATGGATACAGTTCTTATTTCTCAGTAATTTTACAGAGGAGGAATTTGTTTCATACAATAAAAATTATAATAGAAACATAAATTTTAATATAATAGGCCATATTTCAACAAATTCAATTTGCATTACCTCAGTGCAGGTGGTTATTTATTACAGTGTATACACACATAATCTTGATGTTTTGAAGGTGACTCAGAGTGGCTGAGTGAGTAAGCCAGGGACAGTCAGGGAAAGCATTTACTCAGCATCTAGAGTACATATTACAAGCTCAGCTCTGCATGAAGGGCAATTTGGACTATGAAGAAGCAGCAAAAGGAATCAAGGACAACTGTAGTTTAATACTTCCAATCTCATCAACTGAGAGCAAAATCCCATTTTTAAAGGAAAAAAAAAAATCTAAAGATAAAAAGCCAAGTTCACAAAAATAGTTCAAGTACAGCCCTGAGAATTTACCATAATGAAAGTGTGTGTATTATTGTATGGTTAAAAACATAACAGCTACATTTTTCTGAAAATTATTTCAAGGCTAGTAGATTTGTTTCAGAGTTTTTCTCTCTGATTCCCCCCCTTTTCCCTTAAATAGAAAGCAATTACATCTTATGCCACTGCCACTTAAAATATATATATATAACCTGGAGCAGCAGGGAAAAAGCAAAGGAGAGAGAGAATTAAAATTATCTAAAATCAGAGAAAGAGAGAAAGGAAAAGAGGGGTTTGAATCTAGAAGGGCTGATTGAAGATGAGTCCTGAAAACAGAGAGAAAGAAAAGGAAATAGGCATAAGAAACTGAAGGTAAAGACACAGATGTTAGTCTGAGTCGGACAAACACATTTCTTATAGAATACTCTATATAAAACTTATACTTTTGGCAAAGAGGCCCCTCAGAAGACACTTTTTTTAAAAAAATCTGTGTAAAAACAACATATTTATCCAAGAAAAGTGTTCCCCAAATTTGATTCATTTTTAGTGACAGTTAAAAAGTAATACATCATGTTTACTCACAATTATAGGTTGCACTTTTACCTTATTTAACACTTAAAGAAAACTGAGTTAAATTAGCTCTTAGATATTTATCCATTAATAATTTTGTCCCAGTCTTCTCACTCTGCCTGATACCGTGGATATACTCTGCTGCAACACTGACAGTCTCATTTGTAATGCCTTGGCAGCAAGACCCATTTAAATCAATAGATATACATGTATGTACTTAAACTTCATCTTTCTGCCAACAGCCCTAATTTAGATGCCCACAGTCATAAGGATTTTTTAGGCTATTATGTTCCTTTTATGTTATATGCAGCCAACTTCCACGAAGTTGTTAATTTTACTAAAAACCCTACCAGCATTCAGGCATTTTACATCATTACAGTTATCATCTCAAATCTAATCAGAGGGAAGCAGCACTAACAGTTCCAAATTGGAGGTGCTTGTGCAAAATAAATAGTAAGTAAGAAAAAGTAACTTAGATATTAATAGCAATATCTATGATATGTATAGCATTTTACATGCATGTCTACAGTACTTAACAGAATACAGTATGTACTACTAATTTTAGTCTTCTGTTACTAATCAGTGAACCTGGAGTAAAGTTTTGGGGAGCCCTGGAAAGAGGGTGAAGAAGGAATCTGAGCACACAATTCCCTTATTCCCAGCTTTTGGGCTCACATGGCTGGGCACCATTATTTTCAAGGCATAATTATGCTCTGATTGTCTCAAAGCTGATCATACTTTTCAGCATAATTTTCAGACCTAGAAAGAAACAAATGAAGCTTTTGACCCAAAAGAATGGAGTCCAAGCAGGATGCAGCATATCCTGGCCTTTATCCATTAAAGCACACTCATCCCTTTCAACAAGACTTACACTGACAACGAGCACAATTAGTTAAATATGAGCTGATACTCATTGCTAAGTATCATTTACACAGTTTAGTAGCACTCCTTCCAAACTATCCTAATCCTGGAACTTATTACTTATCCCAAAAGCAAGTTGTTTAATTCAACTACTTGGGTAAATCAGGTTTCCACCTGTGAATTAAGGTTTATAAACTAATCTCTATTATTATCATTTATCAAAAGGAGCGTGTGAAAGGATGCTAATTTGAATGCCAGTATGGTTGCACTATCCTGTTTGTACATATTTCACTGTGAATATTTTACATTGTTCTATATGCAAGTCAATTCTAATGCAAACTATTTAATTTCCCCCAGGTAATGAGAAGGTAAAGGAGGTAATCAAGATATAAAACTAGATTTTGCTGTTTTCCGGCTAGTACAAGTGTAACACGAAATAAAGTTTGATTTACCAACAACGTAGGCATAGTTCTAAGGCAAATGGCCTCAGATGTCATCTCCTTCATCCCACTACCATACAAAATAATTTGGCACTCTGGACAGCTTCCTGTATAATCCATGTTGTAGATATCTAATGATGGGCACTATAACTTTGCTAGGAATGTCATTCCAGGGATTCTCTGTCTTTACAGCAAAATGCTAATACCTACTCTGAATTCTCCTTCTGCACTTCCAATGTGCTTCAACAGTTCAAGTTTGTTACGTACTACCCAAAGCATGAGGCCACACATACTCAAAATTCTTACATTCTATCTCAATATTCCTTCCTAATAAGCTTAAGTCCTTCCATTTTTCATTGCAGATCACCTACGACATTTCTGATCATCATTTCTGCTCTTCTTTCAGCTACCTCCATCCAAGTCACAGTTTCCTGGAAGTGAATTATGCAAAACAGGCTACAGTTTGTCCTTGCTCATGTTGTGAAGAGCTAAAAAATTACTCCACACGTGTTCTAGGCTACACTTCTGCTTATACAGTCCAGAATGCTTTTTCCTCTCTCCAATTCAAAGATCACTTTGAATTCCAATTTTTTGTCTTAAAAATCTGTCCTAGAATGTTGTCAACACATAGAAATTTAATTCCGTCATCTAAGTCTAATGAGGAATAGAATTCCACAGAGTCCCACCCAATAGGGTTTTTCACAGCTTTGACTGTGAACCATTAAACCACTCTCAGGATAAGCTTTCAAAGAAATATTGTATCAGCTATAATATAATCTCATCTATACACACATTTTGCTAATGATATCACTTGTTAATGATATCATTTGTTAATGATAATATTATTAGTAACAGGGACAAAAGCCCTGCTAAACCAAGATTATACTGCACCTACCATTTCTTTTCCAATCATAAAACTTACAAAACATTCTTGTTTTAAAACTGTACAGAATTTGTTGTTGAATTTATAGTTCAGTATCTATTTGATTTCACACAAATATTTCACTTCAGAATTGTTTTATAAAAAGGGCAAAGTTAACCCATCTATCCACCTCCTAACCATAAGCAAAACTTTAAAAGCATTCTAACACTAACTCTCTTTTGCTAAACAAAAAGAATCACAGTGCTTTTACAGTTTACTGTGGGGAATCTTTCGTCTTCAGAGACAAGCAGAAGATGTCTGGTAAGAAAAAATACCCTCCCTAGTGCTTCAGCATTCACAAGATATGTCAAGCTTAAATGAATCATGGAGGAAAAAAAAAGCTTCTTCTCTTATGAGGGATCAATTTTGAAAAAGAACAGTCAAATGAGCATTTTGCAGAACATGACACAGTGCTTGGAATGTATAAATAACAGAGTACTTTCCTTGAACATCAATTACAACAATGCACAGTTACTTTGTCCAGAAAAGAAATAAAATTTATTAGCCATGTTCCGTTGCCTCATACAGTATCTTAGCGACCTAATGGTATTACCTGAGCAACATTGTTGTCGGAGTAGAGACGGCCCCAAATTGAATTCAAATACCCTTGAGCCTCACTTAGCTGGGAAATAGGCTAGGACACAGTTGTTAGACCAGGTCAAAGAGGAAAAAGGTAGAAGAGAGCTCACAAGTGCTTGAGGGAAGAAAAGTGAAATGAAATGGATTACACTGCAAACAGAAAAGAGCAAACAAAAAGGATTATTTAAACAGGAAATGCTAAAGAAGAAAAAAAGATTTTTAGAAGGGTAAAAGAAGTATGAGTAAGCAACTATAAACTATACAACTATGCTATGTTCCAGCCTCCTTATTTCTTTTCCTACATGTATTAAATTCCTATATAAGAACTCAATCACAGGTTTAAATATTTAATTATCTCTACAGACTATGCAAACTCTTATCGTCCTGCTGTCCTCTGGCACCAGGACACCTCTATATTGACTTCAAAAGTATGTGATGTATATGCACAAATCTCTCCAGGAGCACAGCTTTCCAGAGTCTGACCTCAAAAGAAACCCTACAGGCATGTTAGTTCTGCCTGGCAAGTCTTATGGACATCCTCCATATTCAAAGCTAATAGTCTGTCATTTCCAGGGAATCTTATAAATTGTTAATTGGGAGAAATAGTTTTTCCTTCTCTGTTCCTTTAACGAAGTAATCACAGCAAGTATATAAAATCTTCATGCTTCTGATCATATTGTCAGCCAAATTCTACCTAAAGAAATTTAAAGATGTCTTTTTTGATGTTTCAAGCAAAGGGAGAAAAGTATCTGTGAGGGTCACTACTTTTGAGCTTATGTTTTTCTGTCAGGTTTCACGATGGGTCTGCTTGTCCTCAGTTCAGAATTTCTGCTCAGTAACTTCTGCATTATTCTGTCTGATGGAGTTAGAACAGCCATGTTGGGGGGAGAAAAAGAAGTTATTCAAGTTACAAACAAGCCAGCATCCTTAGAAGTAACCCATCATGTTGGCCCACTTTACTGAACTGTACATACTTTCCAATCATGACCCCAAAGTGTAAAAAGCTTTTCTTGCAATGATTATAAAAAAATGAATTCCATGTGTCATACAAGGCTCAGTAAAGTGTAGCCACATGTTCTCCAGTTTTCGAAGTCCAGTGTGGGAGGTAACTTCCCTGAGCCATGACCCTCAGCTGTCCTCTGGCATGCTGGAATCCCCACTTGGAGCCACGTTCCCAAAGAGGCAGCCAAATCAATTCGAATATTCAGCTAAAGGATTCCTTTTCTTTCTGAACATGCTGAGGTTTTTAAATGTTTCTACCACTCTTTATTTTGGTGTACGCAGGAGGATGGAAGTTTCAACAATTTCAAGTTTTCCATCATCCAAGGCTGCATAAACTCGATCACCTACACATTTAGAGAGGAGGTTAATCCATGTATCCAAAAGACTTCCTGCCCAGCACAGGAAAGACATAGATATGCAATATAATTATTGCTCACCTTCTTCTTTGGTGTTTGTTTAAAGTTATCTTTGGAACCAGATGACCGTGGAAATAGGATAAAATCAGGGTTGGGGTGGAGGTGAAACCCTCCTGAAGTCCTGAATGATAGAATTTCCTGTCCTGTGAATGCTAGATAGCCTGGCATTGGCTTTATGACCATGACAGCATTAGTTGGTTTCTTCCAACAGATGCTGGCCTAAAAAGAACATGTGAGTTGCTATTTCTGCCAAATAAAGGAAAAGTTTTCAGCTTCAGTATTGGACACGCTTACTGGAGTGATAAAGGAAGACTTTGCTTCCCTATGTGTGCCTGCTTATATTGAAGAGAAACCTCACCAGCTGCCTGGAATACATAGACTGCTCCCACATTGCAAGCTACCTTTGTACAGTTAATATTTCTGTGACTGGTATGTACAAACAAACAGAAATAGCTCTTGCTCTGCCAGTAATTTTTATATTGAGTATCTTAATTCACAATTTTTTAGTGTGCACTTCCTCACTAATCTAAGTACAGCAGCCTTGGAGACCAGTCTCTGATGGTGGCAAAGACCTGGCATTTGGGTGGGATTCTTTCCCATGGGAAATTTTCCATCAATTTTCCTACCACCTGAGAACATTCTGTGAAAATCACCACAGTGTACCCGCATCTTAAAAGAAATTGTTGCTGAGAAAGTTAAAGACATAAAACAAAACTTTTTGTGAAGAGTAAATTTTCTGCACTTCCCTTATTTGTTCCACCTACTGATTATTGGTAAGGATGCAGTTCTCAGCTCCTATATATTTACAAGCAGACATACACCTGGAGTTAAACTGCATAATACAAAAAGAGATCCTTGTTTTTCTGGAGAATCGCATTATGAGAATGTATTTTCTTTTTTCCCCCCATCATTTTTAGAAGCAAAGCTTCTGTAATTTTACATTTCATATGTGCAAAGTTTCCATAACATGTTGGAGCAGAATCAGAGGGACTTTCAAATGGAAAGTCTTTTCCCTATGAAATTTATGTGTATGGTAGTATTGTAGACAAATACTCAGACAAGAAAGACAGACAACTAAGAAAGTACTCCAAACATGATTGGAAGGGGATTTCATTTTCCATTGTCCTGGATAAAATGCTGTAGGATATAACTCTGTAATGTGGAACACAGGAATCTAATTAAGCCTCACAAAATTAAGCTGTTTTATAGAAAAGTCTGTTTGACTGACATATATTCTGAGGCTAACTTTCCAACTGCAGCAGTGCACCATTACTAATGCATGTGCTCAGCACATGAAACACAACCTACGTTATCTAACAGTAGGAAACCATGAGATGAGAAACAAAAACCAAAACGCAATCTAGTCAATAAATTTAGTCAATACTTTTATCTTTGAAAAGGGTCCCAGAAGCTTTAATGTTCACCAGAGATCAGAATCTCGAGTTTATCTGCACCTTCAGAGAATAACGTCTCCATCAGCAGTCCTTCTGGCATTGCTAATTAAAGAATAATCTACTGATTTACTGACATGAGCTGGAATATAAGAGAATTCACACGAAACTGCTTTGGAATGAATAGTCCTGCAATTCTAAAGTCCCAATACACTAAGCCATGCTAACTTTAGTGCCATTTGGTGGGAAAAACAATATAGATATCTGTAAACACACTTAATATGCAAATGAGAATATAATTATATTTTAACATCTTCCCTTAAAGTTTAGGTCATTTAATATAAATATGATCCAAAATTTTGAGAGTATAATAATTTTTTAATAAAGTTACAAAGGCACCGTATGCTCTCTGCTCAAAATTTAAGGACTCAGTAAGGATGCCCAACTGCATGAAAGCAAACATGCATTTCTATTTTCAAAAGTCAGAAGTGTAGCTAGACAGCCACAATTCTTGCATAGAGATTGGAATTTTTCTGCAATTTTGACAGTACAATATGAGCAGCAAGTTATCCATCTTCCATTACTAATCAAACAAGGAAAAAAGGAATTAAAAAGAGATTTAAGCAATTTCATTTTTATTAAACCAAATGGATGATGCGGCTGAAGTTTAGTAGAAAATGCCAGACAGTTATAAACAGCTATTTTCTCTAAAAGAAAAAGGCATAATGATACCCAATGGTTAGAAGCTGAAACTCAACAAATACACATAAGAAATATGGAATATTCTGTTAATGAAGATAATTAGCAAATAAAACAACAACTGGGACAATTTCTTCACAATTTATAGATGCTGGGTAAAGAAAGCATCGGTCATTTCTTGTAAGATAGGCTTTGCACCTACCAGTAATTCTAATGAGCTTTATCTATACTGGTTTCTTTCTCAATTCCTTTTAATACCCCATGAACTGGAGACTGTAGGTCCTACTGGTGCCTTTGATGTCACATTCATTTAATGTATATTCAAGATCATTTTCATAAATACATTATATTGATGCCTCACAGCCACAGCTGATCAGCTCATGCACTCAACCACTTCTCACCCTTTGTGTTTTGGATTTAATGGATTCCTCTTTATGACAGTTTCATGTGATTAACCACTAAATCTTACAGTCACACTGTCGTACCTTACTTCAGTTGTGCTGCTGAAGTTCCCTATAGGATAAATATAATCTAACCTGATCCTTGCCTTTGTCATATTGTTTCATTGGTGTGATCCAATTATGGGAAATCTACTCCTGAAGATACCAAGAAGCAGATGAAAGCTGTGTTCCACAGAGGAAACTGCTGAATTGTCGGTCTGACATTCTTCCTAATGCAAATAGATGGAAAGCTAGAATACTCCAAGATCAACAAGAGAAAGCAGGACTGACATCATATTTTTAGGCACAGATAGACAGACCCAGGACACGAATGACACACGTTGCTCCAGTGGTTGCTGTGATTGAAGGGGAGCTAAAGGGAAGCCAGAGAGGGGCTCTTCATCAGGAACAGCAGTGATAGGACAAGCAGTAATGGGTACAAGTTGGAAGAGCAGGAATTTAGATTTGATAATGGGAAGAAATTCTTTACTGTGAAGGTGGTGAGGCCCTGGCACAGGCTGCCCAGAGAAGCTGTGGCTGCCTCATCCCTGGCAGTGCTCAAGGCCAGGTTGGCTGGAGCATCCTGGTCTAGTGGGAGGTGTCCCTGCCCATGGCAGGGGCGTTGGTATGGATGATCTTTAGGGTCCATTGTAATCCTTAAAATTCTATGATTCTATGAAATGGTTTAGTGAATATAACATAATTATTGTAGCCTGACAAGGCACTTTTCCGCAGTGTCCCCTCATAAAACAAGGGACCCACATCTGTGTTTACATGAGGCAGAGGGATGGACAGATGGAGAACAGACTGAAAAGTCTCCATGGGCATGAGGTGGGAAAATAAAGCTACGAGTCTACCAGGATGCAGACAGTAAAGACTGGGATCCAAAACTGTGTCTTTAGAGCTTGACTGAGGTTACCTGGTGCACCAGCTACTACAATAACTAAGAACCTCTCTCATCCTTGAGCCACACACATCCCTAATTGTTTGCAGGATCAGGACCACTGAGCAAAATTCTTGTGACTTCAGAACATCACTGCAATATGTGAGCTGGATTAAAATATGTAACACTGTTGGGAGGTGGCAAATAGAAACTTAGGAGTAGCAAAATATAACAAGAAAATGAGAAACTGATATAAGAGAACAATTTTTAGTCAGATATTGTTCTTAGAGAGTAAATGTTCAGAACAATAAAAGAAGTAAACCAATAATATATGTGTTCCTTTAATAAAAGCAGAATGTGATACTCTATTTTAATTGAGTAAATTGAAACGCAGTGTGCAATCTGGTATTATTTAATCCTTTAGCTAAGTTTCTTTAATTTTTTTTAATTTATAATGATTTCTTCAATTATTACTTATGTAACATTGGACTGAAATGCAAGCCTCATAAATCAGCTCATACCATAATAAAAATTGCTTTATTTCCTATTACAAGGGTGTTATAGGATTCTACAACGTCATCCCACAGTCTGCCCACTCTTTTTAACTTTCTAAAAGAAAGACTGGAAAAGTTCATGCATGACGGCATTAATACTGAAAACTCTGCATTAATATATTTGCAGACAAATTATCAGCCTATTTTTGCAGACAGTAGTCTGCAGACAATCCTACAAAGGCACACATCCTTCATAACTTTGTATTATTTACCTGGAGTAGACTTATTCATTGTAAAACTAATCAAGGTACAAATCTCTACAGAATGAAAGTCAGGATAGTATCATGTCTGGGAATATATTTCTGCAGATATAAACAACCCCTCAAATTTGGAGAAAAAATTGCCCTGCAATGTCACACATATATATATATTTGAAATTTGCATCATGAAAGACAATGAGAGTTATCTAAGTAAATATTTTTGCATTGCAAGAAGACTTTCAAAAGGAATGCAATCTCAAAAAGTAATAAAGGTAATAAACCCTCTCTTTTAAATCACCAATAGCTTTAGTTCAGCAAAAGCATCACTTGCTGTTTGTTTCTAAAGTCTCTATTTTTCAGTTTTTAAAAATATGGTCAACATTTTCTTTATGGTTTAATTTTCTTTTAAGGGCTTCTTCTTTTTATACTCTCATTTTCTACCCAAACTGAAATAATGTTATTACCTTATATTCACATTTCTAAAACCTTCCAGTACCTTTGAAGTATTATTGTCCTCATTAATATACAGCACTTTCCAATTTAGTACAATCTAAGAATGTAATTCAAGGTCTATTCCTCCCCCATATCATTTATAAAATTGTCAAATAAAATTAGACTTATCACCAAACCTGGCAGTTCTTTAATGAGCAGTTTCATCTTGGTTGTAATTATTTTTTGTTTGTGTATATTCAGTGATTTTTCATTCTACATCCCACAAATTATATTAACTTTTACATTTTACCCAATGGAAATCATAATTTTTTTCCCTTTTCACTTTGGAATTTCTATGTACTACATTACATACATTGCTTTATGCCTATATAAAAATTTGAAGAATTAATAATATTAGGAAGCCACGTAGTAGAGTGTTCTGTTGCATTTTCTTGCTGTTTAGTTATTGTTGGTGTTGCTGCTTTGGCTGCTAATTACTCTAACAGGAACTCAATAGTTACACCTGGTCACGAGGAAGTGCATAAATCACTGCTACCTGCTCCCTGTTTCCTCACTGTCTCCTTAGACTTGGTCCCATTATTTTATAAAGCTTCCCAGGATGCTTTCCAAGGTAATTCTCTTTCCCTTACTTTATTACTCTATTTATGGAGTTTGCTTTTTCATGTTTTCTGGTACTTTCCCGACAGCTGGGGAGGCTTTTTAGGAAAAAAAAAAATCTAAAATTTAAAAAATATATTTATTAACTGCCATTAACAGTGTCATATCCAGCTAGCATAAACTTCTGGATTTATGTAAAGATCCTGAAAAGTTCCTTTCTTCTAAATGGAAACTCTGTAACCATTACAGGGCACCTCGCACACTTCTCATATGACAAAATGAGATCTGAGCAATTTCTATAGGCTAAAATTATGAAAATCCTGTGGATTTGAGGGAATTCCCACCATTAATGTTGCAAAAGTAATTTATTTCAGATTTAAATCATTCAACAAGTATTACATCAAAGGAATTATTTCAAATAAGCAAAAATGTAGATTTCAAATCATTTCAGTACCATTAATTATTGCAGAACACCTTTTTTTCACCACTGAAGTTCTAGCTAAAATAATATTTTCCTTTGCAGTGCAAATTGTAGAATTTCTGACCTCTACCACTAAAAAAAAATTAAATATGGCAAAATAATCATCACTATATCACTGAACACTATCATTAAGAAACCAAATTTCAGTCTTGGGGGGAAAAGGATGAATGATACCAGAAATATGTAACATTTCAGCATGGTATAAGATAGTACCTGTTATTATCAAGTTATGATTAACATTATCAAATGCTATTATCAAGCTCTATTATTATAGATCTGCTGCTGAACAAAATGGAGTTCTCTCCCTGGTTTTGAATCTACTTTGTTATAGGTGTGTTTGGCTCTGACTTTTGCATCTTTGGTTATTATATTTCTATAAAAGCCTTGAAGGTCATGTAAATAACAGCTCCATTTATACCAAAATTTTAAATTTTCTTTATTACTAGAACACAGGTAAAATTTAGCCAACAATTTTGGACAGTCAAGATTTTTCCTTTAGCACATTCTTGATTTACCCTTTCCCAAGTATACCATATATACAAATTGAACATTAAATTGTATCCTTGGGCAGCAGAACAGATTTTCACAAGGTAACTACCTTTTTAAATTCTTTATATTATCTTTAGTCTAAAGATCTTGAGGTCATACAGCCTTCATGATTGCAAGGTGGACAGAAATACCAGTTTTCAGGCTGTGGTAACTTACATTTTGTGATTTGTGTCTCATGTCATTAAAAAAATAACTTTTCATTGTCTAACACGGCAGCTAAACAAGCACTGCACCATTTTATATTTACTATTCATGCATCTCATATTTACCTTTAACTATCAATATTCTACTTATTAATCCATGACAAGCTGTTAACCAGTAATTGGAAAATTCTGGTAGTTGTTATAAAATTATCACACTCAAGCTTTTACGAGTTCCTGAGGTCACCTTTCCGCAGGAAAAATATGGTTCTAGTGAATTTCACTGCACTACAGTGCAAAAGGGAGACTTTCAGGAATTTTAGTAGAAGATTAAGAATAATTGTTAATGCTTAAAATGCATCTGGGTTGTCACTTGAAACAGTATGATGAGAAAGAAAAACATTCCACTGATTTCCCGTATTTGATAAAATTCCTGCTCAGTAATCACCTGAAACCTGAAACAACATTTCTGTGGTAACCAGCCTTACAGACCTATTTCTTCCAGGGCTTTACTGCTCAGGGGCTATCCAAGGAAAATAGGAGGTCACTATTTATGCTCATTACTTTCTTATTTATATCTTATGATTTCGAGATTACAGTTGACATTAACGGAAGTAGAGAATTAATGCATTGATCAAAGAGCATGTCTGGCATAGAGAATTCTTTGTGCAGTCCTGACAGTTATTTCAACCTCGAGGTAGAATTCCAGTGCTCCAAAAGAAACTGAAAATTTGCACCTGGTATTTTATGTGAGCCAGTAAATGCAGGCACACAAACTTGAACTGGTGAACTCATGGGACTATGTGGGTACTCCCACAAAAACATCCCTCACTTTCGATGGAAATGGATATGACTGTTCTCCATAAGTTGTAACAGAAAGAAACAGTTGGAAGGCAGAAATGATGGTTAGTCTTAAGAATATTATTGTCAAAATAACAAATGAGTATTAAGTGGTTATAAGTGCATTTCGTCAAGAAATTAGAGGGCCTCAAACTTTCAGAGGACTAATACCTCAAACAGGTTTGCTAAAGGAATACTTCATTTTAAAGCATAGCTGGCCAAATTTGGGAATTTATAATAGCAGGGAATTCAACTGTCTATAATAGAAATTCTCTTCCCGTCCAGCATTGTATTATTTCTGTATATTTGATGCAGCAGGCAGGATGGCAGAGGGATATTTGAGCACTGACCACTAAGTTCTCATTATGTCCCACATTCCCTCCTTTCTCCAATTTTAACCTTTTAAAATTGAAATCTTCAGTCGCACATTTTTTGTCCATCATCCTATTTAATTTGTTTCAGCTTAGAATGAACTGATGCAATATTCTTCTCCACATTTAGGACTTTTTTTTTATTTGATGTATATCAAAAACCACACAATAATCACAGGGGTTTTTTGATTCAGTAGCAAGACAATGTTCCTGTATAGAAATGCCAAATTATTCTCCTATCTGATTGTGCTGTTGGGTCATGGAATCCTTCATGGAGACAAAGCAACTGCTTACTGTTAAATAAGCCTATCCAAATCATGAATATAATGCTGCATTTCTCTAGGGACAAGAAAAACAATCCCACAAAAAGCAAAATTATAACAAGCAATGTGCTGGTTGAACTGCATTTCATTTTCCATTCAGTAAGCAGTGAAAATAGAAGAAGACTATTGTGTTGGGTATGTAAATTTAAGGAAAAAAGCCATGCTGTTTTGACTCTATAATATGGATTATTTTAGACAAAATGGCAGCCATCGCCAGAGTCTGTTGCTTTAAAGAAGTATATTGTACAATACAGACAGAGAACACCTTTGCGTGTCATGTTGCTTACACCACACCATAAATGTGTGCAGGAATAACACCCTGGCACCTGGAGCCAAAATGATCTCTCACGTTCTGTGGTGAGAATTTCTTTCTAAATAAAATAGAGTTAGCAAAAAACCATCAGAGAAGTATTTTCTACCCTGATGTTCTGCAAATTGAATATTAGGAGAGATGCTCAGCCTTTCAGAAAGAAATCATTATCTAGTCATTAACTTTTCTTTTACCCTCCCTCTCTTCTTAAAAAACCAAAGTGTAAATGAAACTGTTTAAGAAATAATATTGAAAAACAACTAAATGCTTATGCCCACACAAATGACTAAATAGGAAGGTGAAACATAATTATGTTCATTTACAGTCTGCTTTCTGACATCAAGCACTGAGTGTGCTCATTCACTCTTTTATGGGCAAACACCAATTTTTAATTAATTCACTCCATTTGAAGAAACCAAGTCAAACTGTTGAACACATTCATAGCAATTATATTTTAAAACAATAGAAAGATAGTGAATGTGCATCTTGTTTAAGTAAAATAGGAATCTCATTAACCTGAAAAAGACATTGCTCATCTTCAGAGAGAGGCAGAAACAACAGTTACTTTAAAAAGGAAAACCTGAAGATGGCAAATAGTACAGTACACGTAATATAAATAGAGATAGTGTCAATTAGGTGGGATTATTAATACACTGGCAACGGAGTCTGTGGAGAAAGACATTGCTGAACAGTTGTGTTTGTTTGTTTCAGTATAAAAGTCAGATGTAATTACTTTTCAAATGCATTCGTTTGACTCTCCACTACTGATTCTGTAAGTACATTTGTGTACTGCATGCCCCTCAATATGATGATATTTTGAAGAATTTTGTCTTTTCTCCTGTTAAGTACCACCTATCCAGAATGTCAAGCATTGTTCTTCAGAAGGCTGCACGGAAGTTGAGCATGCAAAAATGGGCAAACACACTGCTCAAACTGCAGGACTCGCTATGTTTACAAAAGAAAGCTTTTATACACACTCAGCTAAATCTGAGTGGGCAGCCCTGGGAACCTGACCAACATGTTTCTAGGCTTTTAAATGCATTTGTAGCATAGGCAGTGATGACACATCTATTTAATAGGTCAATGTATTTAAATAATTGACAATTTCAGTGATAAAAATACTTATTTTTCACTTGCTCTAAGCACTACAAATATATCTAAAATAATTTTCCACTGATTTTACTGTGTGGTCAAATACATGCAACCATTGTCTGATGAGATAACTTACTTCTTACCCAGAACTTGATTATAAATACTTAGTATTGTTTAATCTCAGTGAAAAATTGCATACAATTGAGCTTCAAATACAGTTTCAAACTCTTTTAATCACTCAACTGGCATCCATGATGCCTTTAATCAGAATAAGGTAATTGCAGAGTGTGGACAATATATACACCAATAAGTCTTGAGCATATACAAAGCAAATCTTAGGATAAAGGGTATAAAATTATTTGACAATAGTTTTTTAATAAAAAAAACCGAAGTCATCAAGGCAGAAGCCTTCCTATGTTTCTGTATTTTCTCTGTGACTACACTTTTTTTCCTACAGTGAAGCATAACCTCACATGAATCTCCTTCTGCTTGGTTTACCTGTTGAAAACATTCATAAAAATGCAATAAAAGGAGGAAATACAGTTCATTTACAGTTCAGCACTGAGGGATCTATGATCCATACTGCTCGAGCTGTGAGCAAGAACAATTTCTGAGTGAGGCCAGGAATGTATACAGCGCACACCATTTTCTTTTCTTTCTAATGTCACAAGGTACTGTGGCTTCACAGATGAGAGAACCGTGGTGAAAAACACACTGGCTTTAACTGGATGTCCCAGTTTAAAGCCCAGAGGGTGGTGGTGAACGGGGTTACATCCAGTTCACAAGTGGTTTCCCCCACGAGTCAGTGTTGGGGTCGGCTCTGTTTCATCTCTTCTCTGAAGATCTGGACAAGGGGATTGGGTGCACCCGCAGCCAGTTCACAGGTGACACCAAGTCAGGCAGGAGTGCTGATCTGCTGGAGGGCAGGAAGGCTCTGCAGAGGGATCTGGACAGGCTGGGTTGATGGGATAAGGCCAATTGTATGAGGTTTAATGAGACAAAGCGCCAGATTCTGCACTTGGATCACAACAACACCTGGCAGCACTACAGGCTGAGGGCAGAACAGCTGGGAAGCACCCAGGGGAAAAGGCCCTGAGAGTTCTGGTGACAGCAGCTGAACGTGAGCCAGAGTGGGCTCAGGTGGCCAAAAAGGCCAATGGCACCTGGCCTGTACCAGCAATGGCAGCAGGACCAGGGCAGTGACTGTCCCCCTGCACTGGGCACTGGTGAGGCCACACCTCGAGTGCTGTGTCCAGTTCTGAGCCCCTCAGGACAAGACAGACGTGGAGGGGCTGGAGCGAGTCCAGGGGAGGGCAGCGGAGCTGGGGCAGGGTCTGCAGCACGAGTCTGGTGAGGAGCAGCTGAGCGAGCTGGGGGGCTCAGCCTGGAGAAAAGGAGGCTCGGGGGAGACCTTATCACTGTCTACAGCTCCATGGAAGGAGGCTGTGGCCAGGTGGGGGTCGGTCTCTTCACCCCCTAACAAGTGATGGAACACTCAGATTGCACCAGTTCAGACTGGATATTAGAAAGAAGTTTCTTCCCTGAAAGGGCTGTCAAGCTCTGAACTGGCTGCCAAGGGAGGTGGTGGAGTCACCATCCCTGGAAGTATTTAAAAGAGGTGCAGATGTGGTGCTCAGGGACGTGGTTTAATGGTGGGCTTGGCAGTGCTGGGTTAACGGCTGGAATTGATCATCTTAAAGGTCTTTTCCAACCTAAACAATTCCACGGTTCTATGAAACAGATCTCGATCACCAGGGTCCCTGCTCTCATCATATTAACTTTCATTCTTAAAAGGCAAAATGTTGTATGTTCTGTGAGGCCTGACCAAACAGGCACTCATAAGAGAATGCCAGATATCTTTTATGTTTGAACTAACATTATCAACTGCTGCATGTTTACACACCTATAAAATGTTAAATTGGAGTAGTTTATTTACACATGTTGATGCAAGTATGTATGTAAACCAATGCACATGCTGTAGCTTTGCATAAACAAAACACTCCTCTTAAGAGAACTATGAATAAAAGCTTTATTTAGCACAGCAGTAATTCATCCTCAAAACAACTTCACACAGTTAGAGGGAATAAAGAGAAAAACAAAGGAATATAAATGATTAAAAGCTATTTGTTGTGATACCTCACTAGAAATGAAGATTATAGAGGCCAAGAAATTTCCAGTCAGGACAAAAGGCTTTTTAAATCTTTTAAATCTTTTGTTGTGCCTGTGACTACAGGTTGAAATGATTGATTTTCCTCTATGACAGTGTCTTAAATTGTGTGTCACATAGTCAAAATTTAAAGCTTGATAGGTCCACAGCACAGTTTTAAAATCATTCAAAGAAGCTCAAAATTTAATTAAGAAAAACATTAGACCAATTAAGACAAAATGGTAGTATAAAATATTAAGGTAAAACATGTATTAGTGTGACATTTGCATTTTTATGAAGTATGAATCACAAAGAAATAAAAACTGCTGCTAAATTTCATTTAAGTCCCTTTTAAAAATCTTGTTTCCATGGCAATGCTGAGAGTAAGTTTTCAGAGGATGTAAGATATGGATTTTTTATTTTAAAAAAAAAAAAATCACAACAGTTTAAATGAGAAATAGCAACATCATGGCCTCTTTTCAATTTTCTAATATGCCCAAGAGGCACAGAAAACAAGTCACCAAGACATCAATGCCAGGATGAATGCAGGAGGACAGACCCCTACTTATTCCACTGGTTTGCAGTATGCTGCTAAATAAACACATTCACCAGTGTAATTCTGCTGCAAACACACTAATTCTTAACAGGCAACAGTATTTTTGCAATCTGAAGGCCTAGTAGTGCCCATTCAATCAGGAAAGCTTAATAACAACACTCATTACCAAGATGAGCTGAAATTCCACTACAAAGGCTACCTATGACAAAAGTAACCAAGTGATTCTTCTTTTACATTCCAGATCTAAGAAAAGTTGTTCAAGTCTCTAATGAGTAATCAGGGATTGAGGTTTCTAGGCTACAAAAATCCTGTTATGGCAAAAAAGGCAGAAACCTAACACCCAAATCAATACTGTATTACTCTCTCCACAGGCAAGAGCTGCTGGGTCAGGAAAATCATGAAAAATTCATAGTGAAGGTGGTCAAGTCATCCATAAGATAGAGAAAATAATGCTATATCTAAAGATCCCTTGAGCAATCGAAGACATTTTATAGATTTCACCATGGATAAGTGCTGGTTTGTCTCATCTGTGTACCTTAATACTGTTCCTCTCTTATTTCTAAAAGTAAATGAGGATGGTCTGGTCTATATTTACTGTCTTTCCTATTTACTTTATTAATTTCTCTGTCTTTGTGCTCCACCGTTGTTGCAATAGCCACCCCCAAGAGAATTCTGAGTCACCTCTGCTAGAAGAAAAAGCAGGTAACACATCTTGGAGGAGCCCTCCACCTTAATTCCTCAGCAGGGATGAGCATAATTCCAAGTGAAATAGTTAGGAATGTCCTGCTCCTTTCTGTGACATCACTTTGCAGAAAGGAGCAAGCAACAGCCTTCATTTTTATCAAGTCAAAATTCTCAAGCATAAAAAAGAAAGATACAATTTTATTTCATATAAGGGTAATAGAAGGAAAAGAAGTGTTTAAACAGACGCTTTTCTATATGGAAAAGATTTGAGCATGATTAATAACTGGGTTTGCACATCTTCATTCCTCCTGCAGCATCAAATTCATGCCTAACAAAACAACAGTAAAAAAAGTAAAATGGCAAAGCAGGACTTCTGTACAATATGTAATAAAGTAAGTAATAAAAAGAACTCTAACAATAGCAAGAAGTGATAGAAATCTAACCGCCAGATAAAAGACACAGCGCTTTCTAAAGCTTCATAAACATTTCTGAAAATTGGGGAAAGGTACATTCTTCTACAATGCACAGAAATCCAAAGCTTTCCATTAGGATGAGCTGCACAGTTATCCCACACCTGCAAAAGATTTAAACATTCTATGATTCAAGACACAAGACACTTTGTGGAAAATGGATATAGTCATGATTAAATCTGTTATGCCAAAATAAGATAAACAATGTTAGAAAGACCGTGCATCTCTCTGCCACTGAGGAAAAAGAATCAAATTAAGGATGCAAACTGCTAGTCCATTCTGTCAATTGTCTGCAGGATGCAGTACTGTCTCCTGTTCTGTAACAGCAATCCCTATCTAGTGAGCCATTTAAGAAATTGTTAAAGTTTTTTATTGTGTTTAAAAAATATTATTCACCTGTGAATGTAATTGTCCACGTATATTGCCTCTCCAGATACATATTAAACTCAATCATCTTCAAGTTCTTGGAATAATCTAGAAAAGAATGAATAGGGGGGCAAGACACACTTACTCTTAGACTTGAATGTGCTGGACATTCACCTAGAACATTTATAAACATCCCTGACCTTGTTATATAATGCTGGTCAAAGACTCAGAGAGCAGTTCCATACATCAACTGTATTTCAGTTTTTTTGTTCGGTTTCTTTTTTTTAATGAAAATTAGGGAAGAATAATGCGAACTAAAAAGCAGGAAAAGATTTAATTTGGACAGTAGTGGGAGACTTAGCTCTGAAAGTTTATGCAATCTTACTTGAAAGCACATGAGAGAATTTATAGAGGTTGGTGCCAAGGAATGTAAAGGCCAATTTTCCAAGGTGCTAATAGTACTGAAATGTCACTAAAGTCAATGGAAACTCGGGTTATTTTGCACTTCTTAGAAAATGTTTGAAAATAGCGAGTCCATAACAGGGACCTTGTGAAATCACTTGTGGCACCTGTATTCCCCTAGCAGAGCAAATATCAGTGCAGAAAGCAGAGGTTATTTTGAAGTAGAGGGGTGAAATCAACTGCAAGGAGAAAAAGGAATTATTATTGGCACCATGTAGCGTGATCAGGCAGTATGTGTTCACAACATGTGTCAGTATCACAAAAGATAATACACATTAATGTGTCACCAATATATTGCTGTATGAAAAATAGTGTTCAAGCAAATTTACCAACTATTGTTCTTGAATAGTAGATCAGAATATTTAAGGTTTGGGTTTTTTTAAACTACATTGACCAATGCACAAATCTATTAAAGGTTTACCAAAAAAGTGTCCTGAATTCAACACATCATGATTCAGTAAGAAAACAAGTCTCCTACAGAATGACACAAAGTGTCATGAATGTCAACGCTTCTGGGGCTGCCAGTACTTCACTATACATGGATTAATATTTTCACCTAGGCGAATATAGAAAAATGTTACCTTGGAGAGATGAGAATACTGGAAACCTGTATCTTTGTGAAGCTGTGGTACCTCAGTGAGAGCCATGCGTGGGGCTGAAACATTCATTTTTCCCAGTGCTCTCCATTGGCACCAGGTGAACTCTGCTGATTCCCAAGTAACCCAGCCGGTGGCCAGGGAACTTGGTTGTGCCTCAAGTACCTCATCCAGACGTTGCCATTTACATGGCTTAGGTTACAAGTTCTCTGGGTTAAAACACTTGCAAGAGTAGCACAAAAGATGCCACTTGTCTTATTTTAACTTCTGGTGTTTATTATGTATTAGCACTAACATGGTTATTTGCATGGCAGACAGACTTTTTTCTTTTTTCATTTTTCCCCACAGAAGTTCTCTAAAATACTCTCTTCTAAGACATTCTTATAATAGCACACAGATACAAAAAATATAAGTTTCATTAGAAAAGAATGAATGATTGGGAAAACGAATACACAATTTAAATAAACAAAATCAGTGTTTCTTACGCAAAGATAAGGATACTCCCTAGGAGAATGTTCAAAACTTTGCATTTGTTCTTGTTAATTATACACTTCATCTTCAAAACCAGGAAAAAATGCAAAATATTTTCCATTCATTTTCCACATATATATAGCACATCTATTAATAAAATAATCTTTGGGCCTAGTAGAATACATTTTACAGCCTGATAAGCATTGCATTACACACAAAGTAAAATGGCTGTATCATTTACTATGCTCCTCTCATTTAATATTATATCTGTAACAGCCTGCATCTTCTCACAATATTCTAACTTTACATTACTACAAAACATAATTTCATAAATCGTAAAGGTCTGTACAAACAGGAATGTATTTTAATACAGAAAACTTGACACTATCACTGCACTTTTCTTCAAAAATATTCTTTTCTTTCTTTGACATTTTTTTGGCTTACACAACAGGGTGCCAAACATTTGTGACAGCTTACAATAGAAAAACAATATTGCTTTTAGTTAACAATGTTAGCTATGAATATATATTGACAGCATTTTCACTGCAGATTTGCTGCCAACATAATACAAAGCAAATAGCATTCAATATGTTGGAACACTCAGGGGAATTAAAGAGTTTCAAAAACAAATTTATGGCATTAGGTGCTGAATGCTAAATCTAATGAAAATGCAAATTCAGAAGTATCTCCTGCACATACTTCACGCAAAGGAACACAGTTTGGCAAAGTGATAAAATTAAGATTGTTTAAGTCAGGAGAAAATTGTGTTAAAATGCCTCTGCTTGTTTGGCTTTTTATAGAGCCAGTTTTACCACAAAGATTAATATTTTTCCAAAATTCTTTCTGCTTTTCTTACTTGAAGTACAGCAGAGAGAGGTCATAAAAAACCCCCTGAATTCAAAATGCTCCCAAATGTTTTGAGAAAATACAACTACATCGTTGTATAATTTTAATATTTGTGGCTTCACTACTAATCATATACAAACCCAAGTATCACTGCTCCCTTGAAACAACAGAAACTGAGTTTTCCTTCCACGTCTGTACGTTTATTATTATCTACAAAACGAGCAGATGAGTGCATAGAAATTATTATTTAAATCCTATTAAAATACAGTAAGGTACTGCAACATTGTAGTCTCATCTCCTATATACTAAAATGTATTTGTTAAACCAAACATTTATTGACCATACTTTATAACTGACATGACACTAATAGTTTTTAAACCATTTTTAAAGCAAATTAATGGAGGTTAACAATACCCCAGTGCCAAGAAAGCAAAAACTGATCAGATTTTGTAGCTGTTGAATATATTTTTTTATTAATTTTTAGGTGAACTTGATATATATCATCACTGAACTATAACAAGCTGTTCAACACTTATATCTAACAGTCCTTGTAAGACTTAAAAATACTATCTAAGTTTTAAAATAACTTGTTTAGATAGACATAAAATCATATTGTTATAAAAACAAATTCTTTATAGGTAGCACTGGTATTACTGAAAGCATTCTGTACTCTCTAAATAACAAAATAAAAAAGGAAAAGAAAAAAGAAAGTATTTGTAGAACAATATTTGGGTTCAAGCACTGAAGTGTAAAATTATTATAATCCATAATTATCAAACCCACTATAACACACAGAAATTTATGAATTTCAGGTTTATTAGAAAGCTGAATGAAACACATTTTAGGATTAAGCTTGGCCATCACACACAGTTTTCCATGAGACTCATACTACTTGCATTATAGAATAGCCTAAACTGCAAAATTATACAGTACTTCCCACTCTGGTGAGAGAGCCACAACTCCACATTTAGATCTGCAAAGGGAAATCAGGGAATGCAAAGCTTCACTTCTGCTAAGCTATGAATTTCAAAACGTGCTTTCGAGCTCACCCAGTGCAATATGGACCCGTATTCTATAAGCATCAAAGGAGCTGATTTTCTAGAAGCTGAAAGACTCTTAAACTGGTGAAGATGGAGTAAACACAGTTAATTTGTTAACGTCTACTCTGTCTCTTTTCACTAACTGTCAAGGAAATCATATTTTACATTTTTTTTCAGTATGTGCTTGGAAAGGATTTCCCAGTAACCTACACTAAATCTCACTGAGGGGTGACAACAGAAATCAATATGTGTCTCTGAAGAATAATCTAGCCAAACATTTACATTTAGAAAATTCATTTGTATCTATGCATGAGAAATTCCTGGCAAAAAAAAAAAGAAAGAAATTATCTCCCTGCATACATGCCATCTCTTTTTATAGGCTGATTTTTATAATGAACAGGCTTTAAATCAATAAAATAAATATATATAATTCCATGTAAAATAACAATTGACCTAGGTAGGTAGCTGTATTAATCTCTGCTCTAAAGAAATCCTTCTGCAGCCATAGGGAAGAGACAACCCACAAGGAACAGCTATTGTAGTTTCATCCTGGATATTCCAAAGGCATGGAATTGCCATTCCACATGCCTGCCAGGAAGGATATTCAATTTAATCTGGCTATTGAGGCGATTCTAAACCTCACACTGGAGGTACTCAGCATCACTGTCGAATTTGCAGGGCCAGGCAATGCCCTGCCATGGACCTCACAACACTCTGTAGTGCTCTGATTGTGGGATTAGTTTTGCCCCCAGAGTTCACAGGAGATCAGAACACGAACACACAACAAGCTGCAAGCTGCAATTCTGCTTCCCTGCATCACTCCTGAGCATGACATGGTCCTGCATGAAACCACGCAGAGGGAAAGGAAAACCTGCTAGGAGAATCTGCACATTGATGTAATATGTTACTTTAATTGAAGTTTTAATAAGCATCTTCTGTGAAACTTCGTGTGAATTTTCAGAGGGACAATGAACACAACACCCTTCAAAAATTATGCTATACAACTAGAAAATTAAATAAGTGTTCCATAGAGGACCATCAGTTCAAGACAAGAAAAAATGCCATTCCAACAAAAGCTTGTTACAACATTCAAGGTTAAGGCTCTGAATTCATGGACTTTGCTGTTCACTAGGAAAATATGTATATTAAATGGGCAAAAATTTTGGTAACAATGCTCTTCTCAAAGTTGAAAATTATAAGGAAGTGGTTGTCCAATTTGCTGTCTCTTATCTTGGAAAATTATTAGGGGAAGAAAGAGACTGGTAAACAGAAGCCACAACCCTGCTCAGCAACTGGCTTAGAGAAAACAAATGTTTTGGGGCAGATTATTTGTATTCCTTATACCAAGCTACTAAAAGCTCTAGAAACATTATCCTTTCTATTACAATGTAAACGCCATTCAGCAACATGCACTAGATTCAGCAGAAATACATGCAGTTGTTTTAAATCTATGCTGAATGTGTTCCACTGTATATACATCCTCTAGTAAAAGGAGTAATAAAAAACTCATTTCTACTTGAAAAAACCTGCCGTGTTTAGTTCCTACATAACATAATGCATATTTAGACGATCATGTTATTCTGTAAAAGATGTCCAAACAAGATGATTTGATGTTGGAATAGTCATCTCAGAACAACCAGAGCAATGTAAGGTAAAATAATTGTCAAGTCAATCTCTAGCTTACACTTTATTGCAGAAATAAATTGAACTCTGCTCTAGCTTTTTGACACGTAATTCTGATACTAATGGGTTCAAATCCATTTCTCTTTGCTCTCCTTCCTAACAGGAAGCCTTATGTAATACTGTGTCAGAAATCTACCAGTTACTGGCTAATGTTTCCCTTAAATAAAAAGTCTCTGCCTGTAATAGTATTAACAGCTGCCATCAGTTTACAGTAATGAGCCACAGTTCATCACGGTAGTGCTACTATGAAAATTAGAAGCTTCCATGGAGCTTCTCAAATCACAAAAAAAATTACCAGAGCCATCCTGAGCTGTGGTGTAACAGCAGATGTTGCCTATCCAGGGTGCACAGGTCAGATCCTAAACTGAGGAAACTGTACTCAATCATCAGAATCACTCAGCAGATTATTCTGCGTTATGTATATAAAATACAGCAGTTCTATTCTGAGAGTCAGTTTATAAATCCAGAGTTAATTTTCCGTAATTTCTCAAAGCAAAAAATTGCACAGTCATTTTACAGAGTATTTCACAGCTTCTTCAATAGATAAATTAAAATATATTTTGCTGGAAGAAACATAATAATTTAACTATATATAATGTAGTATCTCGGGTAACCTATACAGTTTTCCAGTTTCAATTTACAGTAAAAACAAACAAACAAACAAACAAACAAACAAACAAAAAGAAAAGTAGCTACAAATCATGGCATTTTAACTTTATTTTCTCCCTAAAAAATTGCAAGTGCGTATCTTACTGCTTGATAGCCCCAGAGTTTTATAAATTAAGCATATACTTATAAGCAGTATAGCAAAGCAACAAAATGTTTAATGGAGATCAGGATGGAATTTTTCAGCAGCATTTAACATTGTAGGAACTTTGTTCTCTCTGAAATCAATGGGAGACATAGATTATTCTGAATTTAAAAAATTAAAAATTATTCTGAATTAAAAAGATAAAAAAATATTAAAGCAGAAAAGTTTAAAACATTTTGTCTTCACTTCTTCAATGTATGCTTCCACATTCTGATATCAAGACTTTTCAGTAATGAAAGGAAAATAAGACCAAATTTGCATGGAAGACAATTCGCACTGCAACTAGAAAGGGAGTATTTAATCAGAAATCAAAAAGGTTTTAAATGGAAAGAAAAGTAAGCATGTCACATCACTGACATCAAGATCATCACAGCGCTGATTTTGTTGATGACATCTATAATGTATTTTTGACATTCTGAGTGACAGATGCCACCATCATAGGAAATTAAACACACCTGGCCATTAGTTTCCTGTAGGCAAAAGGCAGTGTTAAATCTGCAGCATACGGTATGTGTGCAATAATTACTGAACACTGGCATCTGAAATGTTCTTACAGACACCTGGAACAGAGAAAGTTTATCAATTTAACACTGTCTTGCCAAGAGTGAATATTTCACCAGGACAGACGTTGTTCTTGTAATGCTGAATATTTCCTGTGTTTACCAACCTACCTGCATTCATTACTTTTCAAAGGATGATACCTGTCACGACAGCTTTGGATGATTTCATGGGGATGCACACTATATTGCACTTACCAAAGTTTCACACACACCCTCAATCTATTCCAAGCACAACTGAATTATTGATCCAAAATAAAATTATACGTACTTGAAAGGATTCCAACTTGGAAGAATCATCATTCATAAATCTAATTTTATACATGACCAATATAGGCACAAGTTTCCAAAATGGTAACATTACTTTTCTT
The DNA here is from genome assembly GCA_013397845.1 of Melanocharis versteri. Taxonomy (NCBI): domain Eukaryota; kingdom Metazoa; phylum Chordata; class Aves; order Passeriformes; family Melanocharitidae; genus Melanocharis; species Melanocharis versteri. Next base: position 327,919 of record VZTG01000763.1, on the reverse strand, counting down.
CAAAACTGCAGTATGTTCAATTGATTTTTCTTTTTTTAAATGTTGAGATGCACATGCAATCTATTTTAAATGTCATCACTTCATTTCTTATTTAATTATCATTTCATATGGCTTCCACAAATGATTACCTCAACTGCTACAGGTATCCTATAACCCTATGCACTTTTGACTTATGATAAAATTGTACCACTTTCCAGCACAGGGATCAGTAAAACTACTTTTAAAAATACAAAGGCTCCTTTGAAATAATCCATTTTGCTTTATCATACAAACTTCAGACAATTCAAGCCCTTCCCTTACAAAAAGCAATGGACCAACATTACCAGGTGCTATGGTACCACAAGGTCTTACAAAATTTGCTTCATGATTCTGCCTCCATCCTTCTTTTCCCTTTTTTTTTCAAGTTGAAGGGCATGTGCTACTCAAAGAAATAATCTGTTTACCCTGTAGTAAAGCTGTTACTAAAAAGATATTGTCCAAATGCACTCACCTCAGCCTCTCGTGTTTTCAGACAGACAGATAGATATGTATGCACATATTTATATATAAAATATACATATGCACTCAAATATAGCTTTAAGGAACTGGGCCAGTACAGGATATGCAGTACAACATTGTAATACACAGGGATGCCATCGGATTAAAAAAAAACACAACTCAAAGTCCAGACTTTTGCTGCTTCTAAATTCCAAAAGGAATCCCAAAGGATGCAAACACACAACTCTTATTTTGCTCCACTGTTGTCACATTTGCTCATGAACACCAGAGAATTTTCAGTGAAACCATTCTCTGATTCATATTAATTTTATTTACTTGATTTTTCCTGGTGACAGCGTTTCGAGACAGCTTTGCCTCCTTTTAAATCTTAGATAAATTATTATAACTTCAACCTTTATGCAGTATTTGCCTTTCTCCAAGGGAAAATAAATCATGATATGATATGACATGATAATGATGAATGATAATGACTGACAAACCCAGCAGCCTTAGATGCATGTCAAAGTTTAAATCTTGACCAAGTTCAGCCACAAGAACTGAAATCCACTTTTTGATAGCTAGAAGAAAAGGAAAATTTCACTCACACATGAAACAAATAAAAATTTGATACTGCTCTAAGTAAATCAATACTAAAACTACAGCAAGCAGTGAATGAAAAGTTATAGCCGTGATGCTACTCACAGTTTCATCCTAAAGTCAAAATGGCAATGTGAGCTGGTAGTGTGAGCTGGGTTACTGATACCCATTTAACCTCTTAAATATAGATGGTTTTCAAAAAAAAAACTATCAGAAGCAAGGAAGCAAAATAAATTTAGATGACAAAACAAAACTGGGACGTGAAAAAGATCAGGTTTTATCCACCTGTGTAAACGATGATTAAAATACCAAAATACAGGAAGAGTTGGACATCTCTTTCTAGCGTGCAAAAAATTCACATAAGAGTACATAAAGATGGGTAACAGCTGGGGGCTTCCTAAACAGGCAAATTCAAATAATCTAGTAATTCTCCTTGCAAATTATTATAAACAGGTATTTAGAGAGATCACAGGAGCTGACCAGAAGAGGATTAATAAATTATTAATGTAAATTATTAATAAATGAGTGATATATATATATACCTAATTTATTAAGAAGGTTTATGCAATGAAACACACTAAAGAAATTATGCATTTAAGATTGGTTAGGAATTGTTGCAAAAAAATAAATGAGTGATCACTTCAAATGTATTCACTTCAAAATTTCAGATCTGTACTCTTTCACAAAAACATGCCCTTTTACATATGCATTTTCCAAAGCTAGGTAAATGCAATACAGCCTTTAATGCACAGTAAAGAAAATATCTGTCTTCTCAAATGAGAAGCTGGAAAGACTATAAGACGTTATAAAGCATCTTGATACCAGTAACTTAAATCCCCAAGTGACAGCAGAGCAAAGCATGTCTGCTTAAGAAGAAGAAAGTGGAAAGGTAGCCTGTTTCCAACTTTAGCCTGCTTTTGATGTCATCTTCACTCCATCTTACTTTGGATGCAGCTTCTGCAGGAATTAACTGTACAGACTGAGTTCTTAGGTCAGAAAAAGAGGTTGAGTACCTCAAATCATGCCTGCTTTTCTTTCCTTCCCCCTGCTTCTCCAAAATGTGTCAGTTGGTATAAAGAGAGACATTATCTCTCCCTATACACGTACCACTCATATCTTTAAACAATCACAGCTGTAACATCATAAAGAAGCAGTTGTCTGCTAAGGATTATTGAGTTGTTTTAGGACAGAAAGAAGAGGCCTGAACATAATATAAAATCCACTGTCAATAATAAATATTTCCTGAAAATCTAATCAACTAAAGACAACAGAGATCTTACAGCCTTTTATATTTTACAAAACAGTGTAGGACAAAAAACGAGAATATTCTAAAATAATAGCTCCACACATTCATAATAATTTCCAACTATGATAATCTCCATCTTACCTGGGCATCCTGCTTAAATTTCTGAAGAACAGGCTATCCTTTTTCCTGATCCATACTCATACATAACAAAACCCAAAAAAAAATTCAAGAGTCAAAATTCTAGTTTCAGTCCAATAGCAACTGAAGTAACAGAGAGAATGCCTTTGAAGTAAATAACATTTGGTTCTTTGATTCTAACCTCAATCTGGATTGATTTATTAATTGTAAGTAATGATCAAGTCCTAGCTGCCAAATATCCATTCTTCTCCTCTATCCTTCTTGGTATATTTTGTCAGTACCTTTGTGATGAAGAACTCCAAATGTGTTTATCAACACTTACAGAACAAAATTTGGCACTATTAGGAAACCCCTTCTGTTGGAAATTCTTTTTTTAATCTCAGTGAAAATACCATTTCTCAACATGATTCATCAGACAGCAGAGCTGCTCAGGGTACACACACACACAGAATTTGTCATGAGGCCTAGATGTGCATTACTGAGTGGTATAATATGGCTGCTGCGTGCTAAATCAAAAATCCTCAAATATTTTGAATCTTTTCATCGCTTTCTTGTATTTAACTCTTATCTCTTCTCAAATTGCTCAGAAGTAAATTTTCCAGAACAAAGATCATCTTTTTCCAGTGTGGTTACAGTACCTGAAACAATGAGTGTCAACCACTTGAGAAGCATTTCTGGCTATGGCCCTCAAGAACAATAATCATTCTTTTCACCTGTAAAATCCTCCAATATTGGTATACCAGCATATTTTTTATAATTTATCACACGTACACACATTTCTTTTTTTCCCCAAAAAGCTCAAATGAATCACTGTTGCTAGTAATAGCATTAAAGCCATTCTAGCTCAGAGGTAATCTCGCACCTGAAGCGCTGTGTATTTAAAATACTTGAAATGCAATTGGGAGATGAAATTTGTTCATCCAATTTCCAGCTGCACAGAGAAGAAATTTAGCAAAATCGTAGATGGTGTTTTAAGGGCCATGGCTGAAGTGAATAGGAAGCAAACCCTGCCCAGTAAAGAGCATTATCAGGAATAGAGAGCAGCCTGTGACACGTATATAATTAGAGAAATTGGAGGCTTTGCCCATGAGACCATGTGTTCCACAGCAAATCCTATTTCCTTCACTCTCCCTCTCATGGATATGTGTAAATCATAAAAGTCTATGTGTTTTCCCTACATATAATATATCAGTTTCTTTTTTTTTTTCCCAATATCGGTGTTAATTGAATTCATCAAACAAGAGACAAAAAAAATCATACCTCAGATCTTTTCAGACCAGCTGACTTGCAACTCAGAAACCATATAAGGACACCAAAAGACCAAATTTTACATCTTGCAGGTATCTTACATGATGGTTCTTTTTCCCCCATAAACATAAGGCATCACCTACTTTTTTTTAAATCTTTTTTCCTTGTTAAAAAAAGTATAAAATAAAACTGACAACATAAAATGTCTGACGTAGAAGTCCAAATCATAAGGAGGAAGAAATTAATTTACTAACTTCCACATTAAAAAAAAAAAGTCTGTTGGTTCTACTTTAACATAGGGAAGTGAACATCAAACCAACCAAGTTTATAATAAATTTCTAAAAATAATTCTGGAAATATTAGGGCTGTCACTGGCATGGTACAGAGCTTAGCTCTATTACCTATGAAGCACAACAGTAACCTCAGACATACGTAACAGGAGCAAGGAAGCAATCACTCTGAAAAAGACTTCTGTATGATAGGGAAAAACAAATTAGGCCTGAGTTTCCATAGTGATACAGCAACAAAAGGCTGCTGCAATTTCCAGCTGTCTATAGTGAGGCAGTAACAGAGCAAAGGGACTCGAGCCCCTTCTCTGTAAATTGGGATTAGCATACTCAGAATTACCCATTAAATTTTAGTTCCGCACTATAAAGAAAATATTGAAGGAACTGGAAGAGAAAGAATAATAATAAAAACAAGAAGTTCTGCAAGGAGCAAAATTACTAAATGCTATGGATTTGGATTTCATGGTTGGATTCTCTGGTATCTTAAAAATGCAAATTCCAATGAGTACTTTCTCCTATTCATCTCCTCTGTGGATTCTCTGATGTTTAATAAGAAATGATCTCATACTATAGCCTGTCTGCCAGTGGGAACACTAATGGGTCTCTTGCCCATCTGGCAGCCTGTTTTCCCAAAACTTACAGGAATTCCTGTCCAGTGGTGCTGAAACTGGCCAAGAGTTAAGAAGCTATTGAGGGAGAAAAGAGAGGAGAGGGATCAGCAGCCATACAGAAACCTAGGCTAGCAAGTAGACACCGTGATCATATAAGCTTTGCTTCCTTGGGAAACTGGGCTAATTATCAAAGGACTGCAAGATTCACTTATGATGAAAGTCCAAAAGCCCCAAAGCAGAAAAATACTTAAAAGGTAAAGTGGTCTATTGGATACAGGGCTGAAAGAACCAAACATGATAGCTAGGTTGAGACACAAATGATGAGGAATGTTATAATTTACCGAAATATAAATGTTAGCCAGGGATGATGAGGATTTATTTGTACCAAGAGGAGTTATTACTAAGCAGAATTGCGACTGGGAATTGTGGGATTAAATAAAAGAAAGCTTTAGGCTAAAAATCAAGCAACACTGTAAGTGAGAGGAGTCTATAAAACAGTTTTGAGACATAGGAAATGGAAGCTCCATGATTTAAGAAAATTAAAACCGGAATGCAAAGAACCTGGTTTCTTATGGAACAATAATCCATGGATGGTAAGATTGGCGGGAATGTCTAATTGGTCTTTCTTTTCATTTATCAGTAGATTGATAACACAAAATACTGCACTTATAGGTAATATACAAACAAATAAAGGTAGCTACTCTCTGTGAGTCCTCATCCAAATGGCTAAAATCAGACCTAACATACTAACATATATAAATGTATAGATGTGCCTTCCACACACATTACCTATATGATACATCAAAAATAAATACAATATTATACAGGTAATGATTTATAGAGAGCTATTAAAGTATCTACTTCTACACACAATGAGATCAAAGATCCTCTGTAATTGTATTGGTGCAACATTTTGAAGCAATACTGAATAGTTTGGGTTTGCTTGTCACTGTTTTCTAGTAAAACATAAAATAATCAAAATGCAGAAAACAGATTGCATTACACAGTATGTCTGATGTAGCAACTTCTAACTTTCCTTTAATATAGCTGAGCTGCAATGACTAATGCTGCCCATGGCCCATAGTACAAAGACCTAAAAAGGGTTCCAGACTAGATTACGTCCAGGCAGGTCTCATTTTAAAGGAAATTGGAGAGATGAGAAAAAGATTATAGGAGCACACATTATAAAAACAGACCTCACAAGTCAAACTTAATAGTGGAACCATTCTCTTTCATGTAGACAACCATGAAAACAAATATCCTGTAAGCACTAGATATATATTGTATCTTTCCACCCGATCTCTTTGCCTCCTTGAGACAGATTCCCATTCATCTCATGACTATATAATTTGATCATAGTTGAGTAAGGCACAGCAGGGGAAAGGGTCTGTCTGATAAAGTATCAGGCTCCAGGACGATAGATAAACAATTTCATGATTTCCAGTTGTAACAGGAATGATACAGTGCTGGATATTAAGATATTAGTCTCGTAGGAATACAAATATCAGGCTTCTGCAGTTTTTTTCTCTTACTAAATATGTTTTATTTCCATTAAGTAAAAATGACAGACTGATTCTGATAAACTAAGGCAGGCCACCAGAACAAAATGCAAGGTACATCTGAAAAGTGAAATGAAATATTTTTTTTTTTATTTTCCAATGTGAAAGTGAGTATATAACTTTTATAAGTATACAAGTGAAAAAATAGAGCAAGGAAGTTTCTTTCTCAAGGGGCATTTTTACTGCAAAAAACATTATTTAAAAGTAAGTGAAACAGTTGCCTATCAATTTGCTTCACATTTAAACCTCCTGTTTCACAAGGGACACGTTGGCAAGCAACTCCTCTGCTACAAGTCACTAGGGAAATGCCTGTTTGCAAAGCTACCTCATTGTTCTACATGTATTAAATGAAGGCTTGAGTGATAATATTTGAACCGCTATGATGGACTTCTTTTTCGTATATTAACACATATTTGGTTGGAATGCAAAGGCACAAATACACGGCAGCCATTATTAATACCTTGCCTTGCAATTACCTCCTGTCTTGGATAGCTGAAAAGCATGGTCTTACCCACTCATGCTGATACCTGCTTTTATTTATAAAAATTCAAAAAACAAAGATACATTTTTGAGCAATTTTTAGTTGCAAACCCTCAGTGTCATCTTTTCTGTTCCAGAAAACAAATTGTGGAGTAACCAATTTTTGAAGCTATGATACCATCTTATTTATTATCACTTACCTGTGATTCTTTCACGTTTTCCACAGTGAAGTTGAACCAGACTCGGAAGCGTGGGTTGCAGGTATCTGGCCTAATGAAGAGGTCATACTCAAACTCTGTGATGTGGTCCACTCGGCCAAGGTTCCCTACCAAGAACAGATGAAACAGGATGTGTTACAATGAATGGCTGATCAACTCTCCAAGAGCTACACTGACAAAAGTTTTAAAAACTTCTACCGCCGTTGGTTAAAATATACAAGTATAACAGGCCTTACAACAATTCAGAATTATTTTTTAAAGGCAGTTCAGAATTATTTTTAAAGGCCTAATTGTAGTCATAAAATAAAATATATAGCAGTAAGCTACATGCATATGAATACACCAAAAAGAAGACAACACAGATTTTTATTACTCAATCAAACTGACCTTTTGTCTCCTCTTATCTGAATATCCCAATTATGTGTCCTAACATCCTTTTAATTGTTTCCTTTTTTCTTTTTTTCACTTTCCTAATGATGTCTCCGCACCTCTTTTAGCTCCCACCTGTATGGATTTCTTTCTTTTCAATTTCTGCTCTTGTTCAAGCTCTTGTAACACTAAAGAGTCCCCAGATTTCCCCCTGGCCTCTCTGGCTGTTGCTCTGACCATCTCTCTCTCCCCACAGATGGTCCAGCCTTCATCTCCTCTGTGATTCAAAAACCATCTCAATCCCTTTCCTTTACCATTTACAGCCACTATCACCTCCTTCCAAAGACACAAATGAGATTTTGCTTCAGCTTGCTCCTAGTGAATTTCATGGAATAGTATTTTTAAATATAGCCAGAGCTACATTGTCCCCTATGGCATTATTCAGCAGGCAACCATACTGGCGATAGAAATTAAGTTCAGCACTGGGAAAACCCACTAAGTGCTGTTAAATTGCTAAAATGGTATTTTTCCTTTGAAGTGTGCCAAGATTTTTAGAGACAGGGTTTAGACTGTCCATTTCATTTATACACTACAAAAATAAGACTTCACATTTTCCTGATCCAATCCAAAACCCATCTCATCATGTCTTGTAAGACAGGGCAATGTTTTAGCTCACATGCTAAATTATATTTCTTTCTAAAAAGTAGCACTGAAAACCTGCTTTTATGGTTTCAAATATATTTTGGGGGTTAGATATATATTTTTGGGTTGGAAATATACTGTTGGGATCTAATGTGTATTTATAAGGCTATTTGAGCTAAACAATTCCCTCCTCAGCAAGCCCCACTGCAGTCAATAGGACTGTTCTCTGGTAACACGCTGCTCAATACCAGCACAAGCAGCAAAATTCAGCTGATCTGCTGCTCTGGACTGGAAAAGAAGCAGGAAAAAGACATTTTTAATTCTGTTTATCAATATATTTCCAGGATTTCTACCTTATCCTAAATTGTTTCTGGCTTTACTAATGGAACATGTTTAATCTTCCCTATTTTTAATGTTATCCTCTACTTTCCTACCCACACCCTTCTTTTCAGAAGAAAATTCTCTCCACTGCTTCACTCTGCAGAGACCTGCTCCACGCTCTCAATCTTTTCCTCAGGGCTCGCCTCAAGGAGACACTTGGCATTGGAAATATTTGAAAAAGCAGCTCTATTGCAAAGCCAGAACGCCTCTGCCAAACATCAATAATGTCACCTGCCGTGGCGGGTGCCGGTGCCCAGGTGTGGCAGGCCCAGCTCCTGGAGAGGCTGTGCCATCCCTGCCCATTCCAGCCTGCTCCTGACATTCCCAGCCAGCTCCAGAATGGCCTCACCCACGGCACAGCCCAGCCCCTCAGCCCAGCTGGTGACAATGTGTCCAGTGAAGGGCAAAATCCTACACAGGCAGAGGGGCGAGGGAGCCAGAGGAGAACCAGGGTGTGAGGAGGAGGGAAGGGGGTGCTCTGGGCACCAGGACAGAGACTCCTCTGTGTCCTGTGGGCAGAGGCTGGAGGGGGTGCATGTCTCCTGGAGGAGCAGTGACCCACAGAGGGCCCAGGACTCCTGACAGGACTGCAGCCCTGGGAAGAGAAGGGAAGGGCCCAGGGCAGAGCAGGGCAACGAGGAAGGATCAGCCCTCAGCCCCTTGCACCACTCCTTGTGTGGGGAAGTTGATCCTGGGAAACAGGGATGGGCAGGGGGAAGGCATTGTTTTAATTTCTCTTTGATTTTTACTGCGCAAACCTATTTTAACTGGCAATAAATTAGTTTCCCCACAGCAGAGTGTTTTGCCTGTGGAGACCATTGGTGAGTGACTTCCCTATCTGCACCTCAACCCATGAGCTTTTTCACCTCATTTTCACCCCTGTCCTGGTGAGGAGGGTGGGTGACAGAGTGCTGGGCAGGCAAGGCCAACCCACCACAGCTCCTGGCTTTAGCTGAAGTCCCTGACGCATCTAAGTGCCTGTTCAGCCACAGAGGTCAGGTTGTCACTTATTGACAACTGAACTCAAATTTTAATGTAAACTATGATTTCCCACAGATTATTATCCAAAGTAAATAGGAATGGTTCAAGCTATTGCATTGAAATACCTTTAATTAAGTGACTTCGGTTTGCTGTATTTTCCATTAAATGTCATTCATAAATGACATAGCTAGGATAATAATATTCTTTGGATATTTCAGGATTTAGGTGGTCCAAGGTATTCACCCCAAAAATTCAGATTCCAGTTGCCTCACAGGTCAGAGATTAAGCTCTCTCTGGACAAAGTCTGGTGTGTGGGTGCCCTTCAGCCTGAGCTGTGCATGTGATCCTGGCAGACTCTCCAGGGTTTAGGCAGCAGGCTGGATGAACACAGATGGTGGGCTAGGTCCATCTTGTAAACTAATAAACCAATATACATGCCTCCCAGCAATCCCAGCAATTCCAGATACGGATTAAGTTATCTGCAGCACAGAGCAGAGGTGCAAATTTTGATGGAATTACTCCCAAAGAAGGACACAGAAGCAATTAAATTCATATTTAAAGTTCAAAGACCATTAAAAACTTGTAATGCAAGGCATAGGAAACTAAAAGATTATTATGTGAATAATTAAAACAGAACAAAATGAGACCTTGATTTCGACCTTTTGCACATTTCAGTTTCTTTTTCAACATCAAGCTAACCTGAACTGGATGGGGAACAGATGACCCACTCAGAACTGCTTTACAGGGTCCACAGGATCCCTAAAATAGCACTGGAGAATTGTACTGATGTCAGGGGAATCACGGATGGCGAAGAGCTGGTGTGCTGGAGCCACTGCCATCCACTCTGCTCTGGAAAACCCATCTCAAATCCAGCAGGGCCCTTAAAATTTAATCATTTAATTCCTCAGGAACCCCAACATGGTTTTCTCTCTCGATTTGAATACTCCCCTCCCTCCTAATGCAGCATTTTTTCCTTTTCTGAGTTTATTAGTTTACTATTAGTTTTTGCCTACAGAACTGCCTCTTACCGGGGTCCTTCACGGCACACGTCAGCTGCCATTGTCACCTGCAGCCCTTTGCAGTTTGGTCTCATTTGGACATTTCATTAGCCCACTATTTCTTCTCTGTCTTCCAGATGCTAAAGAGGCTGGACTGAGCACTAATGCCTTCGGTAACTAATTCAACAAGTTCCTCATGCTCAATAGACTATTGTTTGTAATATCACAGCCTTTGCTCACAATCTGTCAGCCTAATTTCAGCCCACATAGCAATGTCATTAAACAAGACGGCAGTTTTGGTACAAAGAAACCAAGAACTGGAGGAACAAAACACCTCCTCGCTTTAAGAGATGCTTTGTAGAAAACTGATAATGCCACCAAAAAACATTTCTTGGTGCTCAAGAAAGGATATAAACTTCCCAATGTTAATCTCATAAACAAATGGAATAGTTTTTTGTACTGCTTTCACACTGCTGTAATCATGGGAAATAGATTTATTCTAATGGATGAGAATTATATTCCAATACCACAGGTAACACAGTGACATGCTTTAGAAGCTATGGAACAGGAATTAAAACATTGATTACAGCATTCCATTTAGATATTAAACCATTTTAACATTTTAACACTGAAAATAAACAATTTTTTTCTTAAGTGAAAACCACCTCTAAACTGATTTGGTTTTAATATCTGTAAAAGGCTCTATAAATTTTTTTCTTGCCTTTTTGCTAAATATAGAGCAAGAGAGAAAACTATTTAATAACTGGGTAGACAGCAAGTTCCTCCTGCGTCCCAGGAATCTGTGCAATTCCACAATGCATACACTGTGCTTTGCAGTACCTGCAGCCAATAGTTTCTGTGCTGAAATGATGACAAATGTAAGAGAAAGCCAGATAGCACCAACTTTGTGGAATGTACCTGCCAACAGTTTTCAGTCATGACACAATTACGGTACCACCCTTCATGTGCATGGTTTTTATTCTGTGTACGTTGCCAGTCTGGTAATTTGTGATATCAGTAAGAGATTCTGTTCACAACCACATTGGTTAAGTGTATTCTTCTAAAATCTGAGAAAAAAGTCTCACACTATGAAAACATCAGCTTTGCTTTACTTCACTTTGAGTTCATGCCCACATGAACTCATCGCCACTCCATTCCATAAATACGGAAGTTGTATATATCAGATTATACAGCATTTTCCAAAGCCTCATCACTCCATATCTTGTGATTAGCACTATATTTGGGGGTTAACATTATAAAACACAAGATATTAATGTTATTTAAGGTACATGTATGATTAATGAACTGCTTGAGTAATGTGACCTGCAAGGGAAAAAAAACCCAACCACATTGTGAGCAATAAAATCTGAACTGCTCGGCATTCTAAGACAATTCTTGTTTAACCTTTTTTTTAATAATTCGGGTGCATGTCTGGATGCCAAATTACTTTCTGACTATACCTTAAAAGTAAAACAAGCAATTTATTAAGGTAGCCAGCACTTTGCAAAACATTTTGGACATTCTCTCCCATGCACTCTGAAATTAGTTGTGGGTTTTTTTCTATTATTACTTTACTTTACAGAAATTTTAGCACAGATCTTTTTAAACTGATGGGAAGATGCAAACAAATCAAATTCCCAAATGTCTATAAACTGACTTTCACTTAGCCTTGGGGTTTGTTTTTAAGACACGCTCAATTTTCAGTCACAGTTCTGTTCAATACTCTTAGCATACTGAGAAAAGAGGAGACATACTTTCCTTTAATCATTCAAGCTGAAATTCTTAATTATATTTGCCTAAATTGCTTTACAGAGTAATGTTTAGTGCAATGCTCTCAAAATGTGAATAGTGAAAGGGGTCAATAGCATGTTTCAAGTTTCTTTAAAAGTCAGAAAAAAAACCCATGATACTATTTTATTAATCATGCAACATACACGTAGTCTTCATAAAATATTAATGTATATTGCTTCCTACATCAATAAAAAGTGTACTTTACACAAAGAAAGAAAACCTGCTTAAGAAAATGCTGGCTAAAGTTACTAAACATTCTAACAATTATCATAAAAATGCTAGAAAAGAAAATACAGATATGTTAAGCAATCCTAAAATCTTCTTAAACCGCACATTGCGCTTGCCTACAGAGAATTTTTAAGATGAAAAATAGACCTTGAGGGTCTTAGACAAGCCTGAGGCAATATAAAGAAAAAGGTCAAACACTCTGCTAAAAAGGACCGTTATCTTCAGAACAACAACTTATCAGCCAGCTTGCAGCCCTGCTTATTTACAGTTATTGGTCCCAGAGGAAGTGCACTTCAGCGCAGGGCGCGATTACTTTGTAATGAGTTTGCCAGAAATGGTAAAGGAAACTAATTTGTAACAATGCGCTGTTCCCGGCACATGAACTTTCTCAGACACTTTTTTTTGTCCGGCCATGAATAACTAACTTCAGCCTCCCTAATAAGCAGTGAAAACAGAAGTGCACTAAACCCGCCTGAGTCGCGAGCATAAATGTGCTGAAATATCAGTGATTATCCCTCTCAGCTGTCCATTACAGTACTCGTGATGACCACCAATTCCCCTGTGGTGGATATATAGAATGCAGGTTTCAGGGGGTGGATTTGCACATGAAAATTAACACCATTTGGAAGAAAATAGCCTGCACCTGTCACAGATTAGCAACAAAAGGTCAAATGCCTCCTTTTACACCTAGAGCACTTGCATATTGTATGCCTTGCTTATAGGAGCCTAATTCTAGTTTCTTAATTCAGAAAAGTGAGCACCATGGTGAACTGAGGAGAAAAAAAGAATTAAATCTTGGCTAAAAGCTATCAATAAATCTATTGATCAAGATACATATGAATGGAAGTAGCTGAGGCAATCTCTGTCTCTAAAAGAGGTAGTTTTTCAAAAGAGAATTACACAAAGTGCTCTTCTGTTTTTGTCAATATGCTGCCAGGTTTTGAAATGCTATTTTTCATCCACACAATAAAAATCTTGACAAGCAAGCAATAGAAAATCACTAATACACTTGCAGCTGCATTTCAATCTATACAAATTCTTTAAACAAAAACAACCAAGGAACAGATTGGAATATACATCATTTTCACCAGTTGAACCTGGGATCAAGTCCAAGATAGCCAAACAGTATTAATCTATATTTCATGCAACTCTCTATTTCCCAAAATAAGGTAAAATGTTGAATATGGAATACCCTCGACGGAATTCATCCTTATAGATTATAAAACACATTGAGATGATAATGCAAAGAAATTTTATCAATACGTTCTAAATGGAACAGGAACTACAGGGACTGAGATCTGTAAAAACTTCTCTAGAGTGAAAGATTAGATATCTTCTGAAAGGAGTGCATCTAGGAATATCAGATGTAAATTCCCTCCTGCTTTATGGTATTTGCCTGTGAAAAGAATTCATAAGAAATGGTTTGGCAATAAGTCCCAAAGAACTTCTAAATAGTATTTGATATCTAAATAGGAAAAAAAAAAATCTAATGAAATAGTAACCCACAACAGTCTTTGCATCATCTCCTAGATTGCTGCCCAGAGCATATGTCAGCTCAAGATACCCAAAACCACAAAGCACAATTTGAAAAAAGAAGACAGTCCCATAAAAACCACATATATAGCATCTGTAAATTATAGTTTAAATTATTAAAATTGCACATATCAAGCTCTGCAACACAAACTAATATCTACACTACCACAGTTAAATCAGTGTTCTGCAGAAAAACCCTCAGTACTCTTCAGCAATATAGAATTCTTTTTAAAACCTCATGTTTCAGTTAAAACCATAGCAATGCTCATGACTTCACTTTTGGTCAAAATCCAGATTTCCTTTGAAAAATGGTCAAGACTACCGAATAGGCAAAGCATTTCAAAAGTACATGGCTCAAAAAGCTGGATGCTTCAGACTTGATTTGCAGTCTCTTTTCTATCTTCCCTCCTCAATTAAGCAAGTTGAAATTGTTGTTTCCATTATATTTTAAGTTTTTATCAATGGTGACATCCAAATAACAGTAAATCAGTAGTTTTTGTGAAAAAGATTATATGGGAACAATGACTTGGGTCTTAGCAGCAGTGAGTAAAAGGCCAGGTCCCATCTCTGGAAAGGGTAAATCAGGATGTAGAGCTCACTGAGGCCGAGAAATTCTGATTGAGCTTTTATTGTAAGCAGACAACGTGATAAAATCTAATTGTGACTGACAGCACATGAAAATTCTAGCTTTACACTTTTCTTGTTTATCTACGTAAACAGCATTAAAATAAACTGTATTGTTTTGGGGGGTATATGTAAATTATGGGTCTCTATTTGTTTATTTATTTTGGTGTTGCTCAATTCATAACAATGACAGCCTGCTCTGATTTTCCACACCTTCCCAGGATCACGGTCTGAGTTCCACTCTCTCCAATCCTTTTCCTCACAAGTGACATAAGCAAGGTGCACTGGATGCATTTCCTAGGGGCATTCTGCCCATAGGCCCTGGGAACACAGTTACTGCTTCTCAGTGGTCCCAAACAAGTGTAATGAACAAATCTTTAATTCTTTTGTACTGAGTTAAATTGCAGAAATATTAATGATGTATGGCCTAGACTAAAACACCCACAGGAGTTTTATAAATTAAAACTTTTATCTGAATTAGAGTAGGAGGCAGAATTGTCTTCCACACAGAAAATTAAGGAAATTGAAAACTTTTAAGAAAGAAGGACTGGTTGAAAAAGGAGAGAATCATAAACGATCTTAAATCTATTAGCTGAATATAAAAGAAAGAGGGGTGGGGTGGGCAGTGCTGTGATTTATTTTAATAAAAGCAGTTACAAAAAAAGTCTCATATTTTAGGAGTCTGGACAGTTTTGCCAATGGATAGTTTTAGCATGAGTTCTTCCTTTCAGAAAAAAAAACTTTTGTTGGTCACAGGTGTATGAATGATGTCTGGGCAATAGAGAAGAGTAATAGAGGGATTAAAATTTATTAAGTAGGCTTGAGGTTCCTCCTGAAATGAGGATACTATTACTGAGATTTCACATTCTAAATAACTGTAAAGTTCTACCATGTGTTAATCCCAAAGGCCACCTACTGACATCACTTGCAACTTTCTTTTATAGTCCAGGAGAGTAAACAACGCAATTCAGAAAGATAACACAGGCAGCTAGAACTGGAATATTTTCTGTCTTTTTATGTTCTTTAAGTAGAGCAGTCTTAATGGTGATCCCAGTTTAGAGCACAGCGAAAAACAGCAACAAGTATTCCTGAATATTTAGTGATCATGGTTGCTCAACAACCACTATGAGCAAAATAGCACAACATACAAGTAATAGATATCCCAGAATACTACAAAGACCATTGTATAAACAGCAGGCTCACATGTGTATTAAGAAATTATACAATGCAATCTTGCTGAAAGAATTCAATAGTTTTGATCAAATGAGATTGATATTTAATCACTTTCAGCCAAAGAGCCTTATTTCAAAATTGCCCTTTTCAATAAAAACGAATGCTTTCAGTTAAAGGACCTAAAGAACCTGGTGCTGCAAAGAATAAAATGTCAATGTTCACCGTGTAGGGAAATTGTAAAGGATTAATAAAATGGAGTCAGTCTCCTGTCTCCTTCTCCTACGTCTGTGAGAGTCTAACAAATTACAGAACTATCAGCAGAGCCCCACACTGCAGGACAAATGCTCCAAAAAGTCACAAAATCATGCAAATACACAAACTGGCAGTGGCAAAGCAGCAAAGCATCAACTTAGTAAGGAGTGTCAAGAGTGCTTAAAAATCAGAGGCCTGTGCCCTAAGATGGCCATCGCACACCCACTACACCAAATCCACCAAATCCCCAGAAAAACAGATTTCTCTGCTCCCTCTTTATCAATTCCCCGAAGGCCTCCAATGACAGATGGGCAGTTATTTATCCACGGCAGTGAACCTTTGTTGAAGGAAAATCAGAATACAAAGAGGTTTTGCATTAGTGTCACGAAACTCAGCTTTCTTTAACAAAGCGTGCGCTCCCAAAATGGGTCTCTCACGGCTGTGCTTGTACCGCATCCCTCAGAGCAGAGCTCTTAAAGGAAAAGCATTTGGGGAAATTTCTGTTTGGAAGTCACTTAGCATATAATGGGTGCTATCCTAAATAAATAATTAATGGCTAATAAATAAATGATAACAACGTCTGCAGCCTTAACCACGGAAGCAACCACCAAGGCAGATGAGGGAATGGGAACTGCGGTACCACAGTGGGATGTACCATCACTGGTGTGTCACAGACAGAAACACGTTCTAAATACTGCCTTGGTTAGGGCCTGATGCTCAGTGTGCTCCACTGAAATCTGTTGCTCTCTACAGCCTCTGATGTAAAACATTCTCATCTATACCTGCTGCCTAGACAGCACAGGTGTGCAAAAAAGTGTATTAAAAATGGTTAAAAATGTTAAAAGCTGTGCATTCTTTATTCTAAAGTACATCACACCAGTCCTACTTATGTAATGCTTCCTACTCAATATATTCATCATTTTGCAAAGACCCTGAGAATTCCTGTAACGCAAAAGACAAGAAAGTTCTTTCATCCTACAAGAGAGGATATTCCTGTTGATTTATTACTGCACAGTAATGCTGTAATTCTGCATTTGGCCTACTTTGGTGCCTTATACACAGAACCACTATTTTTCCAGGGGAATCTTTCCAAAGTATAACTACAGACTGACACTTGAATAAAAATGAATAGATGGAAATCTTAATCAGTTTGGAGACCTATAGTTATATCATATTCTCAAGGACCTCTCAAAAGTCACCAGAGCTGTAAATAAAATTGGAATTTTTTTATTAAAGAGTATTAATGGAAAGGTCCAGGTATTGTGTTATAAAAGAATCTTGCTTTTTGAGATGGATCCTGGATAAGAACCTTCTTTATCTAATAAATTGCTGGGTTTATAGCTGAAACATTCTGTATCTTATAAAAAAAAGATCCTTGGGAAAAGGTACTGTAAGGATAGACTTTCCATACAAATACGGAATCTGAATAACATCTGTCCTACATACAGCTTTTGCAGAAGAAACAGTCTTATTTTAGTTTATTATAAAACGGAATTTGATTCTCTATGCCATTATCAATCTAGTCACAAAAACAGTTTGGGGGCTAGAAATGTTATTCTCATTCAATACATTAATCCCATCATTTCATTGCCTAAGAGTGGTATCTTACCATATAATCTCCATGATAAAATTTACAGATAGACTTTCCTGCAGTCTGGGTACATTTTTAGCCATTTCATCAGATTAGACTGATATACAACTTTTCTGCTCATCTCCTCCTCCTCCTCTGTAGCTCCTACTCTGACATTCTTTTGTAGAACAAGGTGATTTCTCTACTTTTCTCTTTATTATACAGCATTTTGATCCTTCTGTAGGTAACGGAACTGTATTTTCACTTCTATAATTTTCTGACTCCTGTGTCTTGCTATTTTCCTTTCCTCCAGACACCAATCTGTCCTGGAAGCCCACCTCGACTGTCAGATTTACCAATATTTATGAGATGCCAATACTGTTCATATCCTAATTACATTTTGTTGGGTTGTTTTTTTAATGCTGCTAGAATTTATACAGGCCTTTGTAACTGTACCCACTGGATGTAACAGAAAACTGCTTACCCTCATTTATCTTTGTTTAGTTAAAGCTTAAATTAGACCTTAAAAACCTATCTAGTTGATGTTATTTTTTCAATCAGAAGTGATAATTTAAATATTGACATTTTAGATGGCACCAACATGTTTTTGATTCCTGCTATGGTTACAATGGTTTTTTATATCTGAATGTCTGTCTTAATTTTGTTGGGGTTTTGGTGGTTTGTTTCTTTTTTATTTTGCTGAATCCAGAAGTGTTTCCTTTTATTTCAAAGTATTTCTATGTTTGTAGTAAATTAAACATTAATCTTTCTCTGCAAATGTCAAGTGATATTTAAATGTTTTTCTGGCAGATAAATGATTATTAATATTAATGCAATAAAATCACAGCTCTTTGTCCTTTCTTTGATATTTAAGAAAAAATTACGAATGTCAAAACAGTTCTGCAAAAAGAGAATTCATTGGTCTACCATCTACTCTTCATTAGCCTGAGAGGTAAAAAATTACTGATCTTGTGAGACAATGTGTTTATAGAATCAGAAAGGGTTGAAAATGAATTACTCTATCAGTGGTAGAGTGTGTATCACTTCAATGTGAAAATGCCTTGTTAAAGTTCATTTTAATTTAAAGCCCCCTTTTGTCATTCAAAAAGCTTTAGCACAACGAAAGAATCTTTGTCACTTTCATAATTAGCCCCTCTTGCACTAAATGAGAATAAAATCTGATCAGAAGTCCATACAGGCAAGGTCATGAATCAAAGAGAAAAGCTCCACAACAGTCCTGTAAGATGTCCAAAGGCACACACAGCTTGCAATGAAAGCACTGTAGTCAGGATCCACTCCCAGAAACACAGCACAAAAAAAGCCCCAATAATATCTGTTTGACAGGCTAAATTTATCTCCATATTCTCTAGCCCTATAAACACATTTTGCTGTTTAGATACAAAAGCAATTTCAGCACCAAGGACAATCCAGGAAAGCAAACAGCTGTTAAAGTGCTACTATCGCCGTTTGCCAAGCAAAGTCAAATTAATTTAACTTAATGTTCTCACTTCAAACTGTGGCAGTAAAACAAAAAAAAAAAAAAAAGCCATATATGATAATTGTCATAAAGCAGAAAAAAAAGTTGTATTAACAGAAAAAACTCCTTAGGAAATCAAGTTTAATTTTATACACAGAAGTGAGTATGCAGCCCAGCTCAAATGTAAACTGGATTTTATTCAACTTATTTTCATTTTCAGAGGAAAGTAAAAAGACATTTTGAAAGATGTAATAAAATTCTCAACCTTGGACAGTTATGGAGAGAGTGACAGCACATCACTCTCTCTACTCAGGGATCATCAGAACACCAGCAGATATCCAAGCCATCAACATATTATTTTACTCCCCATGTTAACACAAAATGAGGATTTCATCAGAAAACGATGCCTAAAACATGGGGAGAGAGGAGGGCAAGGAGAGGGCAAGGTAGGAAGTTGAAGGGAAGACTGTTATAAAGTGGCAGCCAGTAATGAAAATTTGTATTCTACAATAGATACACCTTGTACAATTCTATGTATTATGTTAACATTAAATGCTAATCTTAAATTTTAATCAGATGAGAGTATTTTTAAAGTAGCAACATCCAACCAAACAGAAATTTTCATGAAAATGCACGTTCACATCTATAAAGTATCCATATATGTGCAGACATTTGTATTTGTATATCTCTACCTTCAAAAACACTGTTATGTACATTCAAATTGTGCAACTTTCCTTTATGAGATTTTGGGTGTTAACAATATTTTCTCTGCAGAATCAGGCTGTTAAAGTCCTGTCTCTAACCATGCAAACACCAAACTGCTTTCAAAGGAATGGCTTGTTTGGAGGGCGTGGTTGCATGCACGTCAGTCACACGTTCCCGAAATGTCACGTTACAATAACTATATAATGATCACAAGTAATTCAATTCCACATATTTGGAGACGTGTGGAATTGGTCTGCTAAGCAACAGGCTGAAGAGTATCAGTGTGACAAAAAGAGAGCACTGCCTTTCTCCATCCTCCCACAATCTCAGGCTTTAGTTCGCTAACATCGAGCTTCTCACGTTGGTTCAGGTAGCGAGCGCTCAGGTTTCCTCCTGGACACAGCGCCCCGTGCTTGAGGCACAGAAGAAATGTAATTTCCCTTGTCTCTCAGACACACAGGTATCTAAAAAGTGCCATTTGCAAACTCCCATACAAGCAAAGCAAGCCTGGGAACTGTGACGAGGGCGTGCAGGTGATTAGAGAAAGAAAATGGATTTAAGATGGATGGGATGAGAATCTGAGTCCGACATTATTGAAATTGAACTGCCTAGATCTTTTTCTTATAAGTGAGTATTCCAAAAAGCCAATAAAGCTTTTAAACAAAAAGCAGGCTTTTTTACTATATAATAAACTATATTAATTGGCTTTTAAATACAGAAAACTCAAAATGACAAAGTATGAAGGAACAAAAATCAAAACAGAATTCTCTTGCCCACTCTGTTCCTGCCATTACTTTTCACCTTTATCTGAATCTCACAAAACGCGTAGGAAACTATGATTTCAAAGCCAATCACATCACACACTGACTTTTTCTGCTCTTTTAATAATTCTTTGGTTTTCCAGAAGTTTCTAGCCTACCAAGACGCCCACTTAAGCTTGATTTAGGATTCTAATTAAGTGGATTAAAATTAAATTTTCTTTTATTTGACTGTATCTCCAAATTTTTTCTCACTGGGTTTGTGTTTGGTAGGAACATATTTTTCCAAAAAGAAAGAAAAAATATATTTTAAAAGGGAAATATGTAGATTTTCAAAATAGACAAAATTTTCTTGTAAATTATTTTATGAACCCAGAAAAAAAATCAGTATTTCTAGAGCAATTAGTACTTAAATAACCTTACAGTGATTGTTGAGCTGTATTATTGTGTCTCACGGACATGAAGTGACCTTGATCAATTACACAGATCCAATGCTGCTTTTGACTTTTCAAAGGCAGGGACATACACACACTTAGCAGTATTATTTCTATTCAAAATTAGGCTGAATTTCTAAAGAGAGGTGCCTTCACCTCTACATAAGAATCTAAAGAAATATCAACACTTTTCAGTTAAAAATAACAACTACTTTTGTTACATACTGTATTTTACTTCTAATAGTACACCCTGACAATATAAGAAGCTGCTGATATAATATAAGCTCTTTAAAACATAATGCACATTAATTATGAGATAAAGGAGTTAATTAAAATTATTTCTTTAAATATATCCACGGTTAACTTCAACTTTCAGTTTGAATCTATATGTATGTTCTTTACAACCCATTCATTCACTATGACATACAAAAATCTGTTTCTTATTAAATGCATTGGAAACTTTTAATACATTATGAAACAGTGGGCAAGGAGTTACATAACAAAACAATTATCTCCTTAAGAAGCAAGTAATTATTTGTGGTTCCTAATTTTAATAATATTCTAATACTTTAACCTCAATAACATGTAGTTTTTTATTTACTTAGAAGTGAAAAATCAGATATTTAACGTGTTAGTAAAAAAATTTTCACATGTTACTATCCATAGTGAAAAACTTTGTAATAAAAAAATTAACAATTGTCACTAGCTTTAACCAAATAGACTTGCTTTTTCAAAAGCCAGCCTTCAAAACCAGGAACTTTTATAAAGTCTGTAGGAACTTTTATAAATTCTCTGTATTCATTTTCATATTTTTACCACATTGAGAGGAAAACATTACTTCTGTGACTGAAAGATGACTTCCTGTCACAGTGCTGATGTGAAAGGCACTCAGCAACAGAAGGACCTTTGGCTTTAAAACATCCCAGACTCACAGGAAACATGGCAGTCCCACTGTCCCCTCTAAAGATGGAAATAGTTTATGCTTTGGGAATTATAATCAGAATTTAAAAGACTTCCAGTTCTGAACAGGTGGGCAGCTTCTTGTAGTTACTAGGATGGCAGGGGTGTTGTAAATACCAATTTATAAACTCTTTTACAAGCAGGAATATAAATAGGGCGTATCATGAAACTGGCAGGGTTAGCAGCTATATTTTCATTTTTTAAAAAACTAACTTTTTATAGTCAGCAAAATGATTTTGTTAAGCTCAGATAAAACTTCACCTGCAAAAATCAGTTCTATACATGCTGAGGGATCTGGCCTCAGTGTACAGAATCACAGAATCACAGAATCACAGAATGAACCAGGTTGGAAAAGACCTTTAAGATCATCTAGTCCAACCTATGACCTAACACCTCCTCATCAACTAAACCATGGCACTGAGTGCCACCTCCAGTCTTTTTTAAAACATATCCAGGGACGGCGACTCCAGCACCTCCCTGGGCATATTAATCAGCCAACACTGAATTTTCTCCATATTTTCTAGTTCCTACACTGTGGAATTTTATTTCGTTAAAATATACTAGCCTATATTTGCTCTCACTATGAAGTCACATAGATAAAACAGACCAAATCACAATTATCAAATTATAATAATACAACTTTCTGATTTCAGCATTCTTCCTTTCTCAGAAGAACCAACAATTCAACATATGTCTTCCAGTTATTATTATCAGTTAGCAAAGCTTGTTACAGTACTGTCAAAGAACACAATATTGCTTTTCTCCTCATCTAGGTTAAATCAGCCAAAATTGAATAGGTTGCAAAAGATAATGCTTGTTCTCGCTCCTCTTTCTTTACTCAGCTGGTTCATTCTTCATTAGTCTGAGTCAGAGGAGATAACCTAACACAATTTTTCCAACAGTATTTAAGTTTCCCTGTACTGCTGAAATAATATCAGTTATTGTTACACTCTATCTGAAATAGTATCTATTATTCCTAATATCTGTTGAAGCATGGCAGACTATAAAATAGCATCCCTACAAGGGAAAGTCCGTCTTATCCACCGTGATTCAGGATGACACGTACTTTGTTCAGTTTTAAAGAGTAATCAAAGGTGTGGGCTTAAATCCAATTAGTGTGCTTCAAAGAAGATAATGTCAAAATGCTTCAAATGGTGATTCTACCGTGTAACACTGGAGCTCTGAACTTCTGGGAGCCTCAGATTTCTGGAACTATAAAATGAAAACAGAAGTACCTTGTAGAGCACACGGTGATCTCCTGCAGTAAAGGACTATAAGCATAAGTTATTATTAACTAGGCTAGCATTCTAAATAGGAAATAAAATCAGAGGTCTTGGAAGTCATGTATTCACATCCTAAGAAGTATCTAGATGTCATTGTGACACTGCAGACATCTGGGACAGACACTTTTAATTGAACTTCTCGTAATCATTGAGAATGTTCTTCTTTTCCTGCCATCACATCAGTTCTGTCTCCTCTGGATTCACTCTCACCTTCAGCCCAGCAACGACAGAGCATTTGCCCACTCGCTATATGATTATTCATTCATAGAAAGTTTCACAAACTTATGATCTGACCCAAAACCAACAGAAATCGCAATTATGCAGAGATTTTTCCACTGATTTCTGCCCTGGACCAGGCACTGAAGATTTGGCATCTGTCAACATAAATCCCCTGTGCTAGAGAAAATATTTAGAGTGCACAGCTGAAGCTGGAGTTTTGTGCTGTTACAGACCCATTGCTGTCAGAATCCCAGAGCTGTGTGCCTGAGCTCTCTGGGGTGATGGATTGTAGATGTGCTCCTTACTAAAAGTAAAGTTAAGACGAGGAATGGGGCAGCAGTGTTATAATTAATTTATGCTTTCATCTGAAAAATAAAATCTGATAGCAAGTTGGAACTTGACTTTTGGTTATTACTGCATGTATTTTCTGTGGTCCTTCCGTTTCAGTAGCTTCAGGACCATTCTCACTCATCCTAAACACTTGTCATCCTCTTACTTGATTATCACTGTGCTATCCTGCCTGTTATTTCTCTCTGCATTTGTGTAAATGTTATTGCTGAAGTATCTTCTTTTGTATGTTGAGAGAGTGTTGAGCCTCATTTCTTGAGCCTGTACATTAAATCCTATATCAAATTAAACCTTGTTTATGATCACCTCTAGGACTCCATGTTATGGGTCTGCCATTAGCATTTGTTTTGTTTTTCATTATTCCCACCTGTGTGCTCTTCTTTATCCATTTGGATGTAGTGATCCATTTATTTTCTTCCCTCATATTTGCATTTCACTTTCATCAGTAAACATTTTTTCCATTTTATTTTAGTCAAAGTTTCCCATTTTCACATGATTTCCTCTACCAGTATCCCTTCCTTGAAAGATTTTTGTAAATCTGACTTTCCAAAATGCTTCCTATTTTTTTTCTTTTAAAATGTTTTAATTTAGATATATTTAATATTTAAAGGAACTGGGATCCAGAGCTATTGTCCTGATGTTTGGTTATCATTTGTCCTTATTCAGTCTGCATGCTCTTTTGGACAGGAAATGTTTCAAACCAATCTAATTTGACTGTGCCTACACAAGTGGCCATCAGCCCAGTGCAGGTACACGGGCAGTTTTATGTTGCGTTGAAGGTATTTCATTATACAACTTAACAGTAATATGAAATATATATGTAAAGTCTTATATAATTGGATCCTAATATAATAAAAACTGCAAGTAAGAAGAAAGACCAAAAAGGAACATAAGTGTCAAAAAAATTCTTAGTCAATCATTCAGAAAACTCACTGTGAACATAATTTCTTAAGCTGACCACCAAAATGCTGAAAGGAAAAAGAAAAAACCTAGATGTATTATTTCTTAGCTCTCCATATTTTATATTGCATTCATGATAAAGGCTTAAAAGTTTTTCACATCAGAAATATGACATTCACTTACAATCTTAAAAAAGGCTACTAAAATGAATTATTCATAACATAGTACAGTAGCAACAATAAACATTCAAACCCAATTTTTTTAAAAAAACAGAATAAATTAACTTCTTATGAAAAAGCTAGAGTTCCAGATGACAGAAGCAGAGATGTGATCCTACCAGAAACTGTTAGAATATAATAATAACCCTTAATATATTATGGTAATTTACCTTCACATTATGTTACTGTAGTAGATACTGGAATTTCAGTAGCTGTCTAAAGAACACACAGTGATAATTTATGGTTTGTTCCCAGTTTGTTTTCAGAAATACAAACACTAAATCAAAATTAGCATGCTAAAGGCTGAACCTAGAAGGCAATTAGGTTACTAAATAGCATCAATAAATGCAAAATGAAGCTCTGCGTGTATCCAAAAGAATGTATTTCCCACCTAATAACTTGTATCCAAATTCCTGTTAGGCTAAGCAAAATATTCTAAAATATTTTCTCCTGAAATCAGATAGTATCCATCCAAGAATAAAAATACTTTTTGTTTATGAAACACCTCTTTTGAAGTATGTTTTCCAGGCAGTATTCTTTCAAAAGTACAGACCACTGTTTATTTCACAGCGTTTTGTCTCTTCTTGCATTAGAGTGGCAGCTCAAACAAGCAAAGATCTTAATTTGGCTGGTTAACTTTGGAACAGCAGGCAGTTGAGAATTTTTAAGTGATTTAAAGAACAACAAGAACAGAATCTATCTGAAGTGTATTCTAATTTCAGGGCAAAAAAAAAAATTATAATCTTGTAAGTGATCTCTAAGGGATTTCTGGAGAATGTCTAGTCCTAGAACAGGGTCAGCATGAGGAGGCTGCTCCGTGCTGCATCTGCCCAGGTTTTGAACACCTCTGTGGATGGAGACTCCGCAGCCCCTCTGGGCAGCCTGTGCCAGTGTCGTCAGCCCACTGAAAAAAAAATCAAACACGACCACACCAAGGATAGGATTTAGGAGGAAAGGGTGAGGGAGCTGGGCTGTTCACCCCTGGGAAGAGACGGCTGAGAGGGGCCCTCATCCCTGTCTGTCAGTGTCTGCGGGGAGGGCTCAGAGAAGAGACCAGGCTGCGCTCGGTGGTGCCCAGCAATGGGACGAGAGGAAGGGGCAGAAACTGATGCACAGGAAATTCCACCTGGACATGAGGAAAAATTTTCCTGGGCAGTGACTGAGCACTGGAACAAGATGTCCAGACAGAGTGCGGAGTCTCCCTCACTGGAAATATTCCAGAACTGCCTGCACACAACCCTGTGCCAAGTGCTTGAGCAAGAAGGTGGGACAAGGTGACCCACTGTGGACCCTTCCAACCATCCTGTGATTCTGTGCAAGGTATTCCTGCATCTGGAGCTGGGAAGGAAGTCCAAAGAACATTGTTCTCCCAGCTGGTGCTGCCTGAGCCAACAGCAGCACCACAGGTTGTGGTCACACAGTGACAGGGAAGCAGCAGCTCAGCACTGCTGTGCCCACAGCCAGAGACCCTTCCAGGGCAGGGGCCCACGTGAACATTTCAAATGGTTCTTCTCTGCTTTAGTCCCTTTTCTTCTGTTTCCCCTATTCCTTATAGCATCCCTATTTGATCAAATCTTGTAGACGTAATACAAGATACGAAATTTCCTACATTTCAGTCTGAATTTGGCTCACATGGATCTGATGCAAAGCACTCTGAACGTTTCTCAGCCATTTTGCACTCATTTCACACAGCTGAAATTCACTACAAAAGGCTCTAGGCAGTCAAGAACCAGGGCTTTTGTGTTCCTGTCTTCTGTAAAACGAGGATAATACTACAGGTTACTGAACTAACTGAACAAAATACCACTATTTAGTCAAGCAGAATATTTCAATGATGTTCTCCCAGATGAAAATAAAGCCTTTCCAATACCTCTTAGCTCCCAAATATTTACTGCTCTGATGCCACTTTCTCTTTTATTCCGACTACAGCCATTCCTGGTGATAGTCTATATAGCACCATCTACATAAGCAGAGTAAAGAACACTTCAATTTCTCCTACTTCTGGTGGGCTCTGATTTCAAAAGGCAGGGGTTAAGCATTTAAACAGGACAGTGAAGGCAGAGTACTACTTTCAGGAAACAGCAAGGAGAAGCATTTCTGGCAAAATAAACAATGCCAAATTTTTTCCACTGGCACTGCTCGACACTGTATTTTCCCTCAGTTTGAGAACTCAGCAAGATGAAATTTGGGAAGGGTGGTTGGCAGCTCTTTTAAAGGCTCAAAATCAGATAAAAACCTAAGGTACAGTTAAGGTCTGCACTGCGCCCATCAGAAGAGATTGACCTGGACCTACCAATCACTCAAAACTAACATGATTCTCTATTTTAAGAAGCAATTATTCAAAGCAATTATTTCCTTAGTCAGTAACTGAGGCAGAGGTCACCTGTTATTCTATAGAGTAACCACAGATTTATTCAAATCCAGGGACTGTATATGAGAAGAATTTTGCATCTCCTCATTAGTGACTTCCAATGGTGTTAGAAAATCTTTAGGAACAGCATAAACTCATCTAGATATTTTTCCTTCATACTTTCAACTGTCCCAGGCTTCTATTGTGCCACTATATATACATACCTCTATACATTCCTGAGTGATTAACTGATGTCACATTCATGTTCATATTAACATGTGCAGTTTGAAATAAACACAGCTGCATTTATGTCAATGATTTTATATTCAAATATATCTGATTATGCTGAAATAAACACAGCTGCATTTATTTCAGTGATTGTACATTCAGATAAGGATATTTGTTCAGTGTAATGTAATGTTCCTTCACACTGGCAGGGACATTGCTATTCTTTCTTGTATTTCCCTCTATCATTTTTCCAGATGGAAAATTTTGAACAGAGCCAGAAAAATGGAAACTGGAAAATTTATCTCAGAACCTGATATGTAGGAAAATCCTTTCATTTATTCTCAAAAATTACTTAGCTGTCCTTATGTAAAGAATCTTTGTTGTTGAGGGTCTTTTTAAATTCCTTCTCTGTCAGAGAAGAAGCTTACAAAAATCCCATGAAAACTTTTAAATCTGATGGAAATGTAATGCCAGGAATATGCAAAATCTTAAGAATGGATCTGCATCAAGTCTGTTTCTGGACAACACCATCTTCAGCCACTGTCCTCCCAAGAAAACAGTTTGAATGGAAACAAGAACCGTAAGATTTTCCTTCCTATTATTTGATCAAAGTATAGTTTTGCATGATGTTAATTTTGGCTTGCAACTATAACCTCTAATCTGTTTTTAGAAAATAATAGAATATTATCATATGTCCTAAAAGTGATTAACTATTTAATCAGATTTATTTATCAGGTGAGATCAAGGTCCAGCTCAGTAACTGCTAGAAATGGATCCCTAGAGTAGAGTGTAAGAAAAAAACCAATCATTTGAAGACACCTCCCATTATAATTCTCTAATTTACAATGTACAGCTTATGAACCTCCTGAGCCAGCAATGGTGTCAGTGTTTAGTAGCTCTCAACTGATTTTTATTTCCTGTGCTTGTCAGTTGGTTTTTTTATTGAAAGCATGACACATGTCAAGTTTTAGCATCTACAGCGTCCTGCAGGAAGAAGTTCCACAGCTTAATTAAACAACATATAAGGAACCATTCTCCTTTGTTTGCTTTCAACATATTAACTGCTAGTTTCATTTGATGGCCCTTAGTTTTTGTACAAAGAGAAAAGACAGGGAAACACTGATATTTTAACTAGGAATCATGATTTTACAGACCTTTAATATATTATTCCTCAGCTGCTTCTTTTTCAGACTAAGGATCCATACTGTATTTGGTTTTTTCTTATACTGCGGCTGTTGAAAAACTGCTCTGAGCTTACAGCATCTGATCACAGCCACTTCTGCTTTCATTTCCAGTTGCTTATTCTGGTCCCTTTTGGGTCAATCAGAGCAAATCAAAAAGAGCAAATCAACACATGTGCTTTTATACCTTTTATAGCTGAGGAGATGCAAACACGTGGCAAGAGAGAGGGAAGGATTGGTCCTGAAGAAGGTAGTGTGACAATCAGATGGTAAACTGACCGTGAAAATCATAATCGGCACAACAACTGCAATTTACATCCTAATTCTTTACTCTTGCTGCTATACTAATACTTTCTGCATTTTCAGTAGTTCCATAGGGTCATTAATATCTATTTCCCCCAAGTTATGCTATCTGACTAATGCCATATGTGTTGGCTGGTTTCACACTGACACCAAGCATTCTCCATTTGTAAAAATGTCTTCCATACTATATCTGTTTAGATATTTAAAAGGTTAATATTTAGTTCCATTTGCAATGCTGACCTAGCAAGAAAGAAATTAATTTGGCATTACAGCAGTAGCATCAATTTCCCATGTAACTTTAGTAATGCATTTACTGGAAAGAGATTAATATCAATTCCATAAATCATTCACATGCTTTTTCCGGAGTTTGAGACATCTGAGTAATGTCATATATGTTAACTGATAGCACTCTGTGCATGCTACATCCATTAATCTATGCCTACTGTCATCATTAAAACACACAAAAAAATTAAAATCAATCTTTTGCTCTTACTTTTTTTCTAACTTTTAACTTGCAGTAGTCCAAAGGTATCAATACTCTCACAGAGTAACACTGCTCTGAACTGGGAACAGACATGTTCAGAAATGGGAAACATTTGCTAAATTATCCCTACTGGCAGCAATAACCACTTCATGTCTTTCTGTGAAATGTGGCATAAATTACTGTCAAAAAATAAGGAAATAACTAAAATGTTTCATTAATCAGACACACCTTGAAGCCCCAAAAGCAGGCTGAAAACAGACATCATTACCGAGATAACACAGTGACTTTCATTCCTTTGTTTCTACTTTACAGATGAGCATCCTTGTAGAAGTGAAAACCAAAACAGTTCCACCTGACTTAGTGATCCTAGATATACATGAGAGATTATAATACAGGAAATTCGGAATAACAATTAGTTTTTGCTCCGAAACACAGTTTAGCCTACTACTAACAGTGTTTGCACTGGAAGAAAGTATCCTTACACAGCTTCTGCACTTTCTATTTCTACTGATGTGCCATTCTGACATTTGCTGTATTGCTTTATTCCTGTTCTAGGATATCATAGAACTGCTACTGAAATCAAGGGGAAGAAGGGATTTTCTGTTCATTTAAACACAAACACACAGAGGGTCAGATTGTTTAATAATTTTGGAAGCACATTACAATTCTATATTAGATGGCAAAAATACAACTATTTCCTAGGTTGGATTTCAGTTTTTCTTTGACCATGATACTAAAAGTATCATCATCTGTGTTGTCTCAGTTTTCATTTTTCAACTTTTTACAAACAAGAATGTCCATTTCAGAAAATGTTTTGCAAATCAAATTTTACTAATCACAATGAAGATTAATCACCCCTAATTTTAGCTGTCTAAAGTTACATGTCAAGTCTTAACAACTGGGACACAAGCACCCCCAAAGGGCAATCCATCCTATATTATCTGTGCTTTTGTTCAGAAGATATCTTTCATGGTAAAGCTCAATGGCCTATTTCACGCCTGTAAGTGGTTACAATGAGATCAGCGGAATTACAATCACTTACTGCAATTTTGAGTGTTGCGCAAAGTGTTTTATAAGTACATTATCCTATTTTTGAAATATAGAAAGATATTTAAAACCTTAACAAAAATGATACGAGGGTACTTCTCAGTCATATGAGATCTCTTAATACATTGTAAGTTTTAACTTTTTCCAACTGATTAATATCATTTGCAATCCATCAGCACTGAATTTTTTATCAGGTTTCTAATGCAAAATATTTTACAAACCTGCTGTAGGAAAAGACAAACTAATGTTTGTGAATCATTTTCATTGCAAGGTGGTGGTACAGCAGTTAACATAATTTGAGGCTTACAGTAATTGAGATTGAATCTAAAATTTTACAAAACTTTAATTACAACCTTTTGAACATAAACCACAATACAGAAATTACCCAATCATAACATTTTTTCATAAAAAAATAAGAATTCATCCAAAGGATAGAAGATTTAATGACTCTTGGCGGAGTTCCACTTTTTGGTTGAAATGAGAATAAAAGCAGACAGCAGCTTCATTTCTAATTTCAAGAAACACAGTATTTTTTAACAGTTAAACAGCATTATATTTGACTAACAAGCCAAAATATATATTTTCAAAGCCTTATTAAAAGCCCCTGTATTTAACAGTCTGAATGCTGAGATTTACGAACCTCTGTGAGCCAACACTGCTCCTTCAATTCTCAAAAGTAATTATAAAACAAGCAATTTGAGCCACGAGCAGCAGAAACCGTCGAGCTCGGGGTTTTTAACCATCCTCACAACACATCTCAGCGTGCAGCCTGGCTCCAGCTCCCTCCCATATTCCCTGTGACATCCCAGCAGGCCAGGCAGAAGGACAGGGGTGCACCCAGGAGCACACACAGGCCAGAGCCAGCGACCAACACACCCCTGGGGACTGGCAACCCAGGTGACACCAGGCAAAAGGAACAGCATTTGAACTTCCCCGGCATTTTTCTGCAGCACAGCCACACCTGGCAGTGTCAGCCCAGGTTTTTCATCTACCAGAGTTTCATCTCTCTTCATGGAGAGCCCAGGGGGGCAAAAGCTGGAGAACAAGCAGAGCCCACCTCGGAATCACTCTGTGATGGAGCCAGGAAAGCCACTTGTGGCTACACCCAGCAAGCAGACTTTGCACCACGAGAAAAAAGGTGGGGTTTCTTTAAGGGCTGAGTCATTTCATTTATGTTTTCTTTGTTCATTTCGCAAAATACATGTAAAAAGCTTCTCGTCTATCATGTTAAATTAACTAAAAATCTGTGATCTCAAGCAGAAGCAAAGCTACTGCAGACATGTAAGCTCCCAGAAAAACAACTGGCTTCCAGTACTGGAGGTATCATCTCCAAAAACATCTCACACCGTTAAAATGACTAAGCAGATAAAACAGCTCTTACCCACAATACAGAATAGGCTGCTGACTTAATGGACACCATCAGAAATCACATGCACTAAGGCAACACAAGACAGTAGGGGCAGCTGGCTAAAATAAATCATGAAGTCCTTTTGATAAAATGTCTGAAATACCAACTCACCTTGAGCATGAAATGCCAGATTCCCTGAAGAATATTTTCATATGAAAATCTGGGCCTTCCTCAATCAGGAAGGACTCCTTTGCATAGCAGAAGTGAATGCATCCTTTTACCCAGAGCATTATATTCTGCAAAATTCCCATTTTCCAGAACAGTAGGTAGGATGAGAGGTGAACATTTGTACAGTTGTGCACTGCTGCTAAACTGAAACTCTGTTAATAATTTAATGCATTAATGAATATTAGGAAACAGAATTACAACTGACCAAATGCATACATTTCAGATGTGGCATTTATTTCCTTTAAATTTGTACTGTGCCTAGGCAGCTGTGCTTCCATTTTCCCCTGAAACTAACTCATGTTTTTTGTGAAAACTGACATTATCCAAAAAGTACGTTGTGGTATGCAAGAAATCTGAATTTTCATCAGTTTCTTCTATGCTAATGATAAATCAATGTAAAAAGTTTCTTTTGGCTGTATATATTCCTAAATATTAATAAAGATAACAAGGAAGATTCCAGGCAGAATACTAGCTTGGACTATGGGAAACACAAATTCCTGACATACTTGCAAGTTGATAATTCTCTCTCTTCTTTACTCCTCTGTCTGTTATTAATATGATAAAGGGTTCAGGCACCATTCTTCACTTTCAACAATTGCATTTATTTTACATCAATTATTTTTTCACTAGTAATAGCTTCATTAGGGGTAAGTAAAGCGCAAGCCACCAGCTGGTTTAAGAGCTCTCCTTCTGAAAAGGACCTGGACAGTATATGGGTTCACAAGTTTTATAGAAATCAACAGTACCATGCTATTGTGAAAAAGATTGGACTGTCACACAGCAGAAGTAAATAGATTGCAAGGCATGCCAGGTAATAAACTCTACCTGGGATTGGCACCAGCTTATCTGAGTATCATGCTCACCTTGGACCACTGCCAATCAAGAAAGGCACAAAACAGCTGGAGATAGGCCAGAGGAAATAAAGAATGAGAGAAAATTTGGAAAATGTGAGCACTGAGGAAGCATTGAAAAAAAATAGCAGTTATTTAACCTGAGGAGGGAAAGGCCAAGGAAAGATATGATAGCAGCTTTCTATTAAGTCAAAGAAGAAAGGAATCATCTGCTTTCTGTGCCTATAGGACTGGACAAGAATTAATGCCTTTTTGGTAAGAACATTTCTACATAGAAAGAAAATGTTTCTTATATTGAGCAAATTGCAGTGTTAGAATGGATTTCTGCTTTCTCATTGAAACTCACTGAAAGTTTCTGAAAAAGATAAACATCTGTCAGGAATGGCAAAAATAGTGTATTTTGCCTCTCAACAACAGAATGGACTAAAAAGAAATCCCAATGTCTATTTCAATTCTATTTTTTATGGTTTTTTGAAAGCACAGCACTTCAAAACAGCAAGCTGGACATTGGTTTTCAGACTACATAAAAACATACCTCTGTCTCAAAATAATTCATACTTTTCAATGCTATTTAATACAGTAATGATAGCAATTACAAAAATGAAACAGCATTAAATAGCATTTCTTCTGTATGTATTAATATTTTTTCTGATTTCTACAAGTTTAATACCCTTTCTCTTTTCTGATATGTGTTTACTTCCATTTCTACAATATAAAACATAGTCATTGAAAAGTAGGTCTAGTAGGAAACCTTCATTTCTATCAAGCAGATCTTTCAAGAAAATAGAGAATGCAGCCAAAGAAAGAAAAGCCACTTACGGAATTACATTTAACACAACTTCTATTTTAGAATCACAGAATGGCTTGGGTTGGAAGGGATCATAAATATCATTTTGTTGCAACCCCACTGTCTGGGGCAGAGACACCTTCCACTAGACCAGGTGGCTCAGAGCCCCATCCAACCTGGCCTTGAACACTTCCAGGGATGGGGCAGCCACAGCCTCTCTGGGCAACCTGTTCCTCACCAACCTGATTGTAAAAAATTTCTCACTCATATCCAACCTCAATCTACCCTCTCTCAGTTTAAACCCATTTCTCCTTGCCCTCTCCCCACAGGCCTTGGGAAAAAGTCTTTCCCCACCTTTTTTATGGGCCTCCTTTACAGACTGAGAGGCAACAACAAGGTCTCCTCAGAGCCTTCTCTTCTCCAGGCTGGACAAGCCCAGTATTCCCAGCCTGTCTCCACAGGAAAGGTGCTCCAGCCCTCCCAGCATTTTTGTGGCCTCCTCTGGACCCCTCCAGCAGGTCCATTGTATTTCGTGTAGTGGGGAGCCCAGAGATGGGAGCAGCACTGCAGGTGGGGTCAGTTTTACTATCTGTTCTTTAAAAAAGGCAATTTCAATAGGATATTATCATTTTAAGGTGGTACTCAAAGAGCATCAAAACAATCTTATAAATGTTGTATCCTACTGTTTGGACTAAAGGGTGGGATAGATTTCAACATTAATAACAATTTCATAAGTTATCCAATATCAATTAATTTGCTTTGACCAGTAAAGGTACTCTAAGCAATTACTTAGCTGACATAGAACAAAAGATGAAGTGGATTTACATATGAAGTGTACACAATATTACTCTCATTCTTGCTAATACATTCTCATCATGAGAAAGTAAATGAAGGTATTAATTCCATTCATATTTGTGTTTTGGAAGTTTTTGAATATGCAAAGCAACATCACAGCCTCATCATGCTACAATGTAAATAAACACAGTATTTCAACTTGCACCTGCTTCTATCACATTCTATTATTACCAAAGTATGTAAAGTATGAACATCACCTTTGAACGGAATAAATGTTTTAATTTAAAAATATAATTAATTCCATTGTTCAAAAACTGGAATTAAACCATCATGCAATGACTCACAATACTTCACAAACAATTTGATGACTGCTGCTGATCTTTTTCATTGCAGAGAAGCTTAGCACAATAAAGTAAATTTCCCAGCTTGGCCATGATTCATTTTGTAAGCCATTTTCTGATACAAAAATGCAAAAAACCCACATAACTATTATGAAATAGCACCCAAAGTATTTTTAAAAATATATAACTATTGTCTGAACCTTCAGAGACACACCTTAAAAAAAAGGAGACTCTTTATTATTCACTGCATCATTTGCACTTTTTACATAATGTAATCACAGGATTTAAATATTTCAATTTAATATTTATCCAGGAACTGGCAGCCAGTATTCTACCCTGAGGGACGTAACTCTTCATAAAAAGCTCATTTTACAAGACACTGGAGCAGTTTTGGCATTACCAGCACCTCTCACACAAACCATGCTGAAAACTTCAGTTTATCCTGCCAAATGCCTTTTCTACATATGGTGTTTAACAGTGCTCTGTAGGTCTGAAAGCCAGTAATAATAGATTTAAGCTAAAAATCTGGTAGCACACATGTATGTAACACAAATTTTAAACAACACTACATTTTCATAGATGTATTTACCTACATACCCCACATGCATGTAAGCAATTAAAATTACTCTTTAAATTAATATGCTAACTATAACTCTTGTAAAAAATACTTTCTCTTTCAGTTTCCAGTCACATCCTAAAGTTTAATTCTCCTATTGACATCAGAGGAGGAACTTCCATTAACCTCAGCAGTACAGGATCAGGCACAAGCAACCTGAGGTAATATATGTAAAGACAGCACATACACATTTTTAAAATTCTCTAATTATGCAAGGATGGGCTTGGCACTTTACCAGGTTAACTGCCCCAGTAAACTTCTAAACTAAATTTTTAAATAGCACATTTTAAATACCACGTCTTGGATTAGTGGTCTACAACTACTGTAAATAATGACAATAAAATCCAGTTATGTATCCACATGTGCTTAAAGAAGAACCTGATGAAATGTTTATCGTAGGCTACAGCAAACTTCATAACCCTTTGGGCATTTGAAGTCTGATTTGAAGCCATACTGTAACTGAAGGGAATCAGCTAACTTTGTTACATAGTATTTATTGTAAGTCTTCTTCAGAATTAAAACACTTAATAAAAAGATGAGTGATAGAGTTAAAAGTGTTAGTACATCGACAACTAGGGAACATAATGCTGAGAATACTCACCACTTTCAAAACAGGCGTCAAATATAAGATGTCCTTTCTTAGGCTGTCCACAGTAACCAGCTGGGAGAACAATGTACTTGCTCACGTTCCCTGCTATGATATCATCACTTCCAATGGCACTGCCTGCTGCAGTAAAAGTGAAAAAAAAGCATGAGCATAAAACAAAATATATATAACATATAAAAACCAGTAGATGGCCACTCGCCCATGCATTTCTATGCAAAATAAAATTTGCACCATTTAACATCTGCACCACTAAATGAACTCTTTCTTTTCGAAGAGTATTGAAGAATTTGGATATAATAATGGCATCACATGTTAAAGCCTCTCTAAGGAACAAACCACTCAGCCTGGTTTCTTGCATGTTTACGACCTGTGGCTGAACCCTCTCGTATGCATTAGTCTGATATTCAGCTGGACATGCTTCTTTCCACAGGAGCTCTCTAGCTCTAGATCCTGCATGGATTCCCTCCTCATCAGCTTCTTACTTTATCATAAGCCTCAGAAGCATCTTTCTCTCTATCAGCATAAATGGGATCTTTCTCCTCTATCCTGATGCCTTTTTTCATGCATCTTAAATGAACTTAGAACCCTGCTCAGTCTCACTCATATTTGAAATTTTAAAATTATTAGAAGGAAGAGACATACACCCATGAAGCCATGTGACTGTATCTCAGCCCGCCTTGTTAGGAAACAAAACTCAGAAAAAGAACTTGAATAAAGGATATTTTTTTTTTAATGCGGCATTTATTTCATGGTAAAATAAATAAGGACATAAATTTTCCACATAATGGCACGATTTTTGTCAAAATACATCAGTAGTGAATACACCGAAAGATTTATCCTTACGGTAAAATTATATTAACAAATTGCAGTCTGCAAAATATTTGTTTCCAAATAGGGATGGAAGAACACTAATTTTTTTCCATTTGAGACTTGTACAAGAAAGTAAGTAAATAATTGTATATTATATTATACATTCATAATATAGTGTAAGAAACACTCAGCACTTTCTTCACTACTTACAGCTTGGACAAGAAATATTTAACAATAGAAAAATTATCTTCTGTGTTACAGAAAATGAAGAAATGGTATGGCTTCAAGTGCAGAAGGCATGTGATGGGATAATGGGATGATAATATCTTATTTCACTCTGATAAATAGGGCTACTAAGGCTTCCAGAAATAGACTTTTGGTCTGTACTGATTTTTTTGACATTTAAATGGGTTATGGGGGATGATAAATGTGACATAAAGCTCAATTTGTTTTATTTTTATATTGAAAACTATTTCACACAAATGTTACAAGCAATTCATATTGTCCCTGAATGATGAAAACTGCTTATTAATTAAAAGTGACCTTTCCATACATAAAAGTATTCCACCTCTTGAGGCAAAACACCTTAGCTGAGGTAACAAATTATATCAATGTATTAGTGACACCATAGTTAAAGGGTCTGTCAGGTTTTCTATCATATACCCATATTTTCACAGGTACATAAATCCTGTATTAAAAAATATGCAAATCCAGGTCAACATTTGGCATACGAATCCCCAGCCTTCCCCAGGAAGAAACTGGAAACTTACTCTCTTTTGGAAGTACTACAACAGACCAAACAGAATTTAGACCTCTTCTTACTTTATCATAATCTAAAAATGTAGATATTGAATAATGCATGATAGTATTTTTTTAGCAAAATTATTATTTGTAACCTCTGGGTTATTTGTTTTAGACTGAATAATTACCCACAGACAGCAATCTGCGGCATTTAAATTGTTTTCTTTAAGTGTATAATTGCTACTTAGGATATTTTAGCTGGATGTATTTTACCAGCATGCTGATACAATTTGCTTAAAGCCTGGGAATGCCAGAGGCAAACTGAGGTCTGGATGGGGCATCTGTGCATCTGCATGGCTGTGATCCCCTCCCTCGATAAAATTCACCCCTCTGCAGAGCAACAGCCAGAGGAAAACCACTTCCTCAGTTTCACCTGAGTTGGATTAATTAACCTGTTGCAGTTAAGACAAGTCAAGCTGGTCATTTGCAATCCAACACTGTGGAATCAAGGATACAAAGAAAAATTAATGGAAAACCTGAAAATCACCTTGAGTGCCTGAGCTGCCAGGGACCAAAGTGAAAGAATGGGATGCAGGGAGTCACCTGAGTAGAGCAGTTTGAAGACTGAACGCCTCTTGGTAAATGTTCCCTTTTAAGTCTCAGCTAAAAGTAATAGGCCTGTTAGAAATTGTAAAAGATAACTGAGAAACACCACTTACAGATGAAGAAACTAGAAAGGATTACATTCATAGCACTGCCACCCTAAGACAGTGGAGGAAAAGCAGGCAGAAGAGAGAGTTACATCTCCCTGGCAATTTAGAAAATCTGCCAATGGAGTCTTTACACAATGCAGAAGGAAGCTGTCAAGTAACTGTGTCCCAGCAAAAAGTTTCCATCTGCTCCTCCTGACCTAATGTAGCCCTCCAGGAATGAGAATAAAATCATCAAATAGCCTGTAATTCATAGTCATTTAACAATATTACTCTCCTGGCATGTTCTTTATTCCGCAGTACTTAGAATATTCAGAACGCACTGTTGCTACATTTTGAGTTGTATTATCTTTAATCTCTAAACATGCAGAACTGCTGTCTTTGAACTTCACGTTATTAAACAGCACAACAGCAGCACGTCCCTTCTGGCATGTTCTCCTTGGGTGATAAAGAAAAGGCCAGAGCAGTGCCCAAAAAGGAGCCTGTATGAGTCCATTACAGAACAGGGCTTCATGCCTGTCTGCTGAGCAGATGCTGAGAGCGGTGCTGGGAACACATTACCACCCTCAGATGGAGAGAACGGCCACCCTGGGCTCCAGTCCTCTGGCCAGTAAAGGGATCCTGTCCTCCCAACTGGGGAGCCCTAAGCAGATTTTCCTGGCTGGAGGCAAAGATCTATGACAGAACCTTGTTGGGAAGGGAAATAGCTCTTCAATCAGAAACAAACTGAAAGAGAAAGAAGAGAATTAACTGAAGTACATCCTGCACATTCCACTTAAGGGGACCAGATTCTTCTTTGAAAAAAAAGGTTAGATAAGACAAGCAAGGCAAAACCTAGCAAAGAAATTGTCTCAGAATGCAGTTCGTATTTTGTCAATTATTTTTCTTATAGGTTGCAAGACACATAGCTATTTTATTCTAATTCTTCATAGCTTAAACTCCGGGAGGCTCCAGCAAATCCCTAAGATTTACTTTTACCGCAGTATTAAATTTTAATGGTAATTTTCTATCAGGTATAAAATCTGTAGGTGCCTGAAATGTCTGTAAGTATATAAGGTTTTAAAATAAAACCTGGACAGAGTCTTCTGGTGTCTGCATTCATCACTATTGTCATTGTGGATATATTTCACATCAAACTAGTGAAAATGAACAGAATCAGTTCCAGGAGACTAGAATTCATGGGAGGGACAGTTTGGAAATTTCCAGAGTTTCATTGCCCTTCAAAAATTCAAAGGATAAAGCCAATATTTTTTCTTCATTTAGGAAAAGATGAAATCAGTATTTGCTACAATAAACATCATGCAAATTTAAGTACATTTTCTTTAAACACTGTAGTTTCTAGAGGAAAGTACCTCTAGAAAGTACCAGTGACTCTTTGAATTGGGTAAACAATGAGCCCAGCTTCCAGCTGTGCCAAATATGAAAACCCAAGGAGTTAGCAGCCAGCAGCTACCCTCATGCTACATTAGGTACGAAAGCACAGCTACATTGAAACAGACATGGAAAAATACACAGGGAATTTGCCTGGAAAACCTGTATCATTCTTCTAATCACACTTACTGCCTAACAACGACAGACAATTAGAAAGGTGAGGTAACACAAAAACCTACCATAACTGCAAGGGAGCTTGCAGTTATTGCAAAGAGGTCTTTCTTTAAACATTACAAATGGCATCAAGATACCCCACATTCTCTTTTGAGATCCTTATTTTAGAATAAAATTAAATGCATTTTGCTGCTGCAAACATCTATAGTGTAAAGATCTAATAGCCAGATCCCCATCATCCAGGGGCCAAGAAAAGTTTCCAGGTATCCTAGCAAAAAGCTCCATCAGCCTTGAGCAGTACTGTTAATAGAAACCCATACAAAGAAGTGAATCTGAACTCTCAGTGCAGTTCGCAACAAAAAAAAATCTTTCAGATGACCAACAGCAACTCCTATTAACTCCAAAACATACCAAGTCTCCAGATGAACACTGCTCAACTCACATTTTGGCTAAGTAGCACTTATGGAAGTTATGCCAATAACAGTGTCTGCTCCACAAACCTGAAAACAATGTCATTTTAGCAAAATTCTTTTAAATGATAGCATTTAGCACAAGTCTATAGTCGTGATAGCTGATTATGTTCTCTTATCCTTTGACTTTTTTTTTTTAAATAAAAGCTTTATATCATTGTCCCTAGGCTTCAGAAACAATGACATTCAGGAAGACAAGCTATTTCTGCTATGACTTCTGAATGCTCTGTAGCCATTCTAAAAATCCTACAGGCAGCAGCAGTCAGAAACTTGGAATTCCAGCTCCACTGGCTTAAAAATGCTAAGAAAAAGAAGAAAACACAACTGTCATTTTGATCTTCACAGCCATGTATCCTGAAGCAAGGCTTGGGCATGACCCAGAGAATCTAAACATACCGCAGAGTGCTGTCAATCTGAAAGGTACTTAAATCACAGGCACTGTGATCTGAAAAGAAAGGGAAA
Organism: Melanocharis versteri; assembly: GCA_013397845.1. NCBI lineage: Eukaryota > Metazoa > Chordata > Aves > Passeriformes > Melanocharitidae > Melanocharis > Melanocharis versteri. The sequence continues at coordinate 287,310 of VZTG01000763.1, read as the reverse complement.
AAATATGTTTAGACTACAAATCCCAGGGTTTGAGACAACACCCGGCATGGTAGCAGCCACACCTGCTGCCTCACATTGGGGTACTGTGTCCACTCTGTCACCATTACCTATTTTAAAGGCCCAGCAGAACAAGGAAAGTGTTGGTTACCACAAGAAGGCATTGTCATACAGCTTGGTCTAGTTCTAAAAAATAGTAACATCGTGTTGTCATTTAAAAACCAAATTTGAGATAAAGCAGCTTTACAACAATTGTCTCTTCAATTACTTTCCTCCTACGGTTTGACCAACAGACTGCTTGTCAAGTCTGTCTCCAAACTGTGAGATGATATTCATGTTCAAGAAAACAAGCAAAGTAAAGATGAACTGTAGTTTAGCAGAGATTATCAGACAAATTCTGAGCTTTGCACAGGTTCTGAAAGTACTCAGGAGAAATAAACTGCAATCTTACTGCCATGGACTTGAAAGGGCTTGTGGCTGGTTGCATAATAGGAAGGAAACGTAATTTATTGTTTGGGTCTTTAAATTTATTGCACAAGTTACTCTTTCTTCAGAGGCTACTAGACAATATTACCTTTCAACCTTCCTAACAAGACTCCTTAGCTAATCCACCATTAATTTTTGGGGGGGTTAGAAGCATAAGTAGATCTAAATACCTCATGCTTTACTCTAGCAGAAGGTATGGAATAGGTGTCTGAGTCAAAGCTCAGAGTGGAAAAATCTCGTTTTTATATGCAAATATGTAAAGCAAAATGAGTCACTAAAGCTTGTGACACGTGGAGTGCCTACGAAAGGCTTGGTGGCACCACAGAGAGGACTTTGCCTGAAATATACTGAGCAGAAAGCCCAGGGCAAGTGAGACAAAAAGGTACGTGAGGCGCTTAGCCCGTAACAAAGCATCGACCACCAGGCTGGTCAAGTGTGAAAAGGTGATGAGAAATCTCCACTACGTGATCCGTTCAAGAAGACCAGATCCACACAGAGATACAACTATCAATCCAAGGTCAATTATAGCTCCCGTCCAAAATCCAATGAAGAACATTCAACTGAAGATATCTGGCAGACAGATACTGCTCTGCACAGCAACTCCCCACTCCCAGTGGCTGGCACTGTCTTACGAGTTCATAGAAAAAGAAGAAAAGTCGGCTTGTGTGGACTTGTACTTGTTTCATACGTGATACTTGTTTCCAATCTTCAACCTAAAAGCTTTACTTAGAGACTACTCATTTATTATCTCGATGTGGGCTATCCCCAAGGATATACCTTTCTGTTAGAGACAAATGGCAATGGAATTTTTTGTATCACTCTAGTGAAATCCAGTGTCCAAGAAGGTATGAACAGATTTTTCTAGTGAAAATTTTAAAAAGCAATTAATGCTTCGAACTCAGTAAGCAAGGAAAAAATCCATCACTCTTTTTACTGCACTTATAAGCTCGAACCTAAAATTCTACCACAAATGAAAAATTAAAAAAACCTGAAAAACAGAGTTGTACCAAATACATTAACTGAAAAGATGTTTATTTTAAAACATTGTAAGGATCAGTGAATGTAACGATATACAATTTATTTTTTAACAAGTATTTGGTATTTTGATAATATCAAAGGTATCACATGATGCAACAGTTACTATAGTAGCAATACTTAAGTAAAAAAACACATCGAACAAAAGCATAAAACATATAAACAGTAAACCAAAATTTAATACATAATATGCAACCCCAGCTAGCAAAGGAAAGAGAAAATAATAGCAATTGAGCTGAACTAGTCCTCTGCAAAAAAGTATCAGCAAGTCTACCCTTTCTGGGAAATAAGGCATGGCTCAGAGAATTAGGTCTGCATGTGAACAAGAGGAGATGCTGAAACACCAGTCAAAGAGTGCACAGGAATTCAAGTTCTGGGTCAAGAAAAAAAAAATTTTGGGAGTGTTCCTACTATTCCAGGGGAAATTCTGTGTCTAGGGATTCTGAGGCAGAAAAATAATTGAAGAATTAAAGATGATCCCTTGTGCGGTACTACAGAACTCTGAGAAGTGAAACTCTCTTCCACAGCATCCCATGTCTTTCTGAAATTTGTATGCAACTGCTTTCCAAAAGACAAGGAGGGCATGTGACCTGCAAAAAATACCAAGTCAAGCAGGCAGGCAATTGCAGGGTTTGGAATTGTAGTGGAGGAAATTTCAGGTAAGGGCAAAACCTGATATTACTCACAAAACTGGAAAAAGATGGTGGTGGTTGAAGTTACTCACTAGTATTTGCTGGTACCACCCTAAAATGCTGTAAATATTTCCCATGCTATTTAATACTGAAATAAATCAGCTTTTATATACCTGGGTTTGTGTTATATGTGAGGGAGGGTAGAGGAAGTAGAAGGAAAGGGAGAGATTCATGGATATTTTCTATGTATACATCCATATATACTCCCCGATGATATGTATACACCCATGTTTCAACAGCTGCCCTGGGTGTGAGGCACTGATTTAACAAAAGCGCATTATCCGCTTAAACTTGACAGCATAACTGGAAGAAGTCATGCCAAAATAAATTTCTAAACTAAAGATAACTCGCATTGAGGCAAGCTAAATGTAAACAAAGTATCTTGTATGTAGCAACCAATGCAATGATCCTGACCCAAGATTTTATAGCCTTCAGTGACTAACAAAGTTTAATCTCTCCAAGTTAACAACTCTGTGTGTCTCCGTTCTTTGGGACCAACTGATTCTCAGCTGGGAAACTGAAAAATACTCAATAGGCAATAAATATTCTTGATATGACAGAGAAGTAGGTTGATTTCAGCTTTTGCAAAAGGCCAAGGCTTTATTTCTTGTCCTCGTTTTCAGACTCCTCAGCCCCAACTATCACATTCAAAATGTTTGTCCACAAAAGACGTCTCCTAAAAATACCAAGTATGAAGTACTATGGAAGTCTTTCAAGAATATCAGCAAGGCCAAGTATGGAACATATAAACAGCACTTTTTCTGTTTACGAAAATTTGCCTGCTCATGCCAAATTCCTAGCACTGTTCCTGTCTTACTACGTCTCCTGATGGAACACGAACTTTCCAAATCTATATTTAAAGAGAATTCTATGCCATAGTGTGGAAGCATGAGCTTATCTGCTGAATCCCAGGAAGGCCAAAGAGAGACAGCATAGCTGTGATACTATGAGCTAGGAAGCTGTACCATGGACATTATTCCAGGGTTAGCACTGAGGGAACACAGCTCTGCTTTCTAATTTGGATAGGGCTTTTATCTCATTCTCAGCTATTCTTCACAAGCAATCAGCCTGGTGAGCCTCAAAACAGGTCAGCTGTGACACTACGCCAAACCCACTATTAACAGCTATTTTAATTTTTTGATGCCTAAAGTGCGACTGCTGTAAATTTCTTGCAGATACACCTGTCCAAATTTTTAAAAAATTATCTGATTATCATTAATTCAAGTGTTCAGGAGACTTCAATTCAATTCCTGACTCAACCACTACCATCATTATGGTGCTAATGAATCTTTATCCATGGGAAACTGGGCCTTCCATGAGGGCTCCAGGGTAGGCACAAAATCCTGTGGGGAAGCACATCAGCAGCTTTGCACAGCACCATCTCTCTCTTCAAGACCTTGCATTTCCCAAGTGACTGGGAGAAAGGTGGTCACTGCAGCTGCTTGGGCTTTCATCATGAGTGCAGCACCTGCAAACTGGGCAACCTCAGTGCATGGACAGTTGCCATCCCGGTTATTACACACCACAATCCATGTATCCTTCTTTGGGTTAAACTGCTCTCTTCCTTGGCTCTTGCTTCCTATTCACCTGTTGTTTAGGGATGTAGGGATGACTTCTGCCAGTTAACTAAAGCCAGCAGTAGTTTCAGCCACAGTTTCTTCACTTTTGAGTTACACTCTTCTTCACTATTGCATATTTAAAATAATTTGGGGATTTTAGTTCTATTTCTGGAATAATTTGTTCCCCCAGGTTGCTGAACTCGATTACACTATTAATTACTGCCATAGTTACAATTACTCATTGAAACAACTCGTTTAACTTCTTCGTTTAGAATAGCATTTCCCCCTACTTTCCAAAACAGTCCATTCCAAAAAGTAGTAGTTTAAACCATTGAGAATTTCTTTGATCCAAGCATTGCCCACTCACATTCCCTTTATTTAAGAACATAATCTAGTATTTCATTTCAAACAATTAGATCATTGCAGTTTTATTTTATTCACAAAGTACTGTATAGCAAAAAAAATTTAAACACTGTTTCAGAATTCCCATTTTCTAACATAAAAAATGTCAGCAAAAACAAACCATCTATTAACTGTCTTGCATCAGCAACATAACAGGAATAAAACTACAGAGAACGCTACTAACTCATACAGCATATTCAGCAGTTTTTTAACTAAGCAAATACTAAGTTGATACAATATTTATGGGAATATGAAATGCATACAAAATATTTCAAATATTCAGAACACAAGCCAAAATTCCACCTTCAAGAAGGCTTACACAGAGGAAGCTCTGAGATCAAATTACTGATTATTTGTAGGGCTCAGAAATAAAATAACTAGCAGATACAGTGGTACTGTGCCTAGTTACAAAACATCTGCTATTCTGGAGCACCACAGGCTTTGGGTGTAGGTAAGTAGTACAGAGGCAAGTTTATCACACAATCCTATTTCACATGGACAGTTTCCATGAAATAATGCTGCTGCCTTTGGATTTGTATAGGTTATTTGAAGAATTTTTCATTAATCAAACGCATCATACTACCTCATCTGCATTTTATATGCATGAAAACCTTATAGTCGCTTGCCAGGTTTCCCAGCGCTGAAGTTCACTGTAATCGCACAGTGACTCTGCTGCTTATTGCAAATGAAATCACATCAGCAGAGCTGCAATGAATCCAAACAGGCTCTCTTTGCAATGGATTCCTGCTGCTCTTGCTCTGGTGATTCACGGGAACTGATGTTCCACTTGCTTTAGTGGAGATTGAAATTCAACACATTCTTCAAGGTGCTTATGAAACAAAATGTAAAAGGAAAATCTTGCCAGTTTTCACTCATGATTGTGAGATCCACTGCTAAGTAAATAGCTCTATGAATTAATAGGTAAATGGAATCATTAGAGAGCTTATTCATCTATTAATAATAATCTAAGACAACTACTTTTTTCTCCCATCCCCTTTTCTATGCTTGATTTTTGACACAATGAAACTATGAAATCAGCTAGTTTATCATACTGAGAGAATAGGGATACATACGTATATTAGAAAATTTATGTATCAGAACCTGTAAGTTTTAGTCTCTAACCTTTATACATTACTTATCCTGAAATAGAACCAATCGCAAAAAGCATTTACTATACACAAATACATCAAATTCATTACCAAACATTTGGAAGATGAGAGCCCTAGATTTAATACTAAAGTCCACATCCTGAGTTTGAGAGCCTGTGGCAAAATGAAATGGAAACCATTATTATTTTGATAGAGAGGTTTTCCAAACCATTTCAACATACAAATAGTAAAATTACTTCAAAAAGCATATTTAAAAATCTGAAGTTAATAAATATAGCACTTCTTAAATGGCAGGCTTGGCCTCTGTGGCAAAGTCAAGAAAATGAGTTGTGGGGACAATGTGACAAGGAAGCTGGGATATGGGATACACCGATGTGTACCCATAACCAACTCTCAATTAATTGCAAATTGGTTTACCTCTATTATAGATTAATGGCAGACACAGCTTGAGCCCAGATGAATTTATTATCTCAGGTACAGCGCAATCTAAACATGGCAATGCTGCATCAAGGCCCTGCATGCCAACTACCTTGGGGGATCACTTGAGAAGTCTAAGCTGGTTTCTATAGATTCACATTGTTCTGGAAAAGGGCAGCACGATCAATCCTCCAGAAACAAGAGTGATGTAGCATGATGCACACACCCAGGTGGGTGTGCTGGAGCTGCTCTGCATCCAGCAGCACCGCTGTGAGCAAAGCAGCACGGCTGCATCTCAGCGACATCCGCAGGAAATATCTGCACAAACTCCCCTCTGTGTCCTCCAGCACCTCGTTTATCCAGGGGCTGCTGCTTTCTGTTACCAGGGTACCAGTGGTCTTTATTAAAAAATATTAAAAAAAATGTAACTATGACTATTCAGCCATTTTCCTCTGTGACTTCTGTCCCCAAGCAGGTGTTGTGGAGGAAGGAGGAAGAGGAGGAAGGAAAATTTCCCAGCGTAGACAGGTTGTCCATCTCTTCCATGGCAGCTACTGCGTGAGGTGTCCCACCTGGAGGGCAGGCTGCTGCTGCAGAGCTGAGTGTCCCAGTCCTGTTATGGTCCCATGTGGAGATCAAACTGGTTCCATTGTAACACAGGGAGATGACTTTAAAAACCTATTTTATTGAGCATTAAATCTATATAGCTCAACTTCCAAAACCAGAAAGGCTATGTAGGCCACATAAATACATTCTGAGGTTAATCTGGTTTTTTGCATGAGACTTATACCTACTAAAAGCAGTGACAGCCACACTGAAGAAACTTGCAGAAACTTCTGTTTTACAAATTTCAGTATAAAACCTATTAAAATTCTCAATATGTCTCCTTTTACTTTTTACAAATTCAAAAGCCTCCTCTCACAAGTGCTAGTAATTAATAGGGTGCTTTGAACTTCACTGAAAGAAAAAACATTGGGAGGCTTGAGGTAAGTAACTTTTCAAAGCTTTGATTATTCGTCAAAGAAAAAAATGTATGAAATATGGCCAGGAAATGGTAAACCATTCAAAAATGGCAACTGGAACACCCAACACATTCCTTTTTCTGAAATTATATCTTCTGGCTGGATAAAGCCTTCATTAGTATTTCTCAGGTCTCCTTATATGGCAAATTATGTAACAAAAATATGATCAAAGGTTTAAGTACCAAAAATATATTAGCAGCTCTTCTTCAATGAATTTTTCTAGTGGGGATTTTTTCCACTGGATAACTGAAAAACGTTGGAAATTACTTGAATAGCAGCCTACTAGCAACAGAGTCTAATGATCACCGTAATACCTTTCTGCAGCAACTGGAGTTAATTTCTACATAGAACTTCAACGAATATTTCAACTTATGCAGTAAAAACTGAAATAGTTAATGGTCTTACAAAGTGCCTCAGATTTACTAACAAACCGTTCTCTAATGTCCCCTGGCCTTCCAACTGCTCTGACTGAAATGTACCAATGCAATCGGTAAGTTCTGGCAAATGTCTTTATTGAACAAAACCCACTTTAGATGTGTTTACAAATCCATCCTGCAGCATTTTATAAACAACTGCAAACAGCTCTCTCTGCAGTGTGAACATCTGCAAGGCTGGGCCCAGTCCCCACACAGTTTTCCCCTGACGTTTGAAGCCTCCTCGTGTTGACAGGAGGATACAGTGGGCAGCATGAAGGCTGCAATGTCTTTTCCCAAACACTGGAATTCAGCTATCCTTACAGGTAAGTGGTGTATATTACAAAATAAGCTCTGTTGTTTGTATACACTTTAAAATTCAGAAATCATTTAGGAAAAGTCAATTCAATTGAAGAAATTAAGTTTACCTGGAGAATGAGAAGTATGGCTGATGTAGAGTGTTATTTTAATGAGCAAGATTAAATCATATTGTTAAAATAATTAGCTGATCTCTCCTATTTTAGATTTCCTCATGATACAGCCAGTGAATTAGAAGTTCCAGTCATCGAAAAAGTCTGTATTTAAAGACAAATTATGTTCTTATTTAGTTCAGCTTTTTATTTAATAATTAAGGCCACTGAAAAGAAAGCAGTATGTTCCTGATACTAGAATGTTGTCATACCATATGTGATTAAATATTTTTAAAAGAATAACAATTCTTTTTTGAAAAAATAATCAAAAGCTATCTTCAAAACAATCCATCTCAGCACTATCATATTAAAATCAATTAGAAAACACTGCAGAATTTACACAGCTGTTCTACTAGCCCCTTCACATGCAGATCTCTGAAATAATGAGCTCAACACTAAGTGTTTTAGGAACACTAATTACTACACAAACTTTGGGTGGGGCTTGAGCACCCAACAGTGGTTTGCAGCTTTCCTCCCTGAAGCCAGGTCACAGCCTGGCTGTGAACACTTCGAAAATTCCAACCATTCTTAACATGAAATGTGACTCAACACCACTCTGAAAGGTACCGACCATGGCATGTAAATAAACATAAAAAACACCACATTCAGCTGGGAAGCCTGTTTATTCCAATAACTAGGATTTTTTGGTCTAAAGATATTTATTTATATCCTGTCCAGTACTGCGAGTAAATGCCTTTTCTTGCTTTCACTATGATTTCAGGGATGATGACACAATGAAATACCAGAAATACTAATATCCACAAAATGACTAGCAACTGTGGAATAACACATATTAGAACTGTCAATCCAGGCTAATATGCAGTTGCCTCAGATAGAAAACTATTACAGAACTCGGAGATAACCTGCACCCTTTGATCATTCAGGTCTCCAGATGCAAGTCCTCTGAAGGAAATACAGATGCCTTGAACAGAAACCTGGGGAGAATGAGATAACTAGTGAAATTCTAAATTGGAAAATACTTCCATCTGGTTCATGGGTCAAAAAATTTAGCAAACACAGGCATTCTGTACTCACTATGACCTACTCCTAAACCTTCCTTAGTGAAGCTAAAATGTCCTCTTTGCAACAGAACTGGAAAAATAACATTCAGCTGGTTTTGATGAAACTTAACTAAACTGGTTGTTTTCCCATATCCTGTATCTTCCAGAGGTTTATGACACCAAGGTCAGCTGAACAGAACAACTGGAAGTCAAACCAGGAGGCTCCTGACAGTAACTAACTAGACTCAATCACTCATCCTCCTGCAGACTTCATTTGTGATGATTTACATTGCTTTTAAGTTGGATTCCCAGCTTGAGATGTGAAGGTTTCAGCCTGGAAAACCAAATAGGAAAGCATACAAACTCAGAGTTTACTGCAAAAAGCTGATTTAAACACTTTCAAGAAAGCAAGTAGGACTAAGGAGCCAACTACAATGGGAAAACGATTAATTCAGAGTAAAGTGAGCTGATTGGCAGCATTCTAACCAAACATCAGAACACAGGAACTATTTTAATGGATTAGAGCAGATGTCTGCCTAGTCCAGTGAGGATAGCAGCAGAATATGAACTCTGTACTAGACAGGTGTGAGATAATCTACCTTCCATATTAAGTCTCAATTTTACTTGAAATACACAGATTGGCTGAAACCATGATATAGAAAATAATGCCAAGACTAAGAGTATAATAAAAGCTGATGGAAATCCCTCTTCTGAAATGCTTTGTGCAATTCTGTGTGTCCTAATCCCCCTCCCCAATTAAAAAAAAAAAAGTTTAGAATTTTGCAAAAACAGAAACAAGAATCTTCTGCAGAGAAAAGGAATGGAATATAAAAAGATTTGTATATAGGGAAAGAGTAAGAATAATCACCAGTATAAAACAGATTAAGAGATTTCTTTCCCTATAACACAAAGAGATACTAATAAAACTGAAATGAAAAAGTCTTATGTTACAAAAAGATACATTTTCTGTAAATTATAATTAATGTACAAAACCCCTTGAGACAGTGTACTTTCAAATCTAAGAGTTCAGAAGGGTCATAAGCATCCTAGGTGTGTAAAATTCACTGTCAGATAACTTCTAGGAAGAAACCTAATTTTTATAATCTCCTATCTCTAAGTGCACACTGTATTTTTTCTGACATCAACTCTTGTCAAACCCAGGTTACTGAACTAAATCAGTAAAGAATGGTCCATCACAGCAATCTGTGCTGCTATAAAGCATGGATAAGCTACCTTCAATTTCTCTGTAACTCAGTTTTCTTATGCAAAAATTGCAAATAAAAATCAGTATTTCAAGATGGGAAGATGAGATGATGAGAGCTATTACTTGTGTTTTCTGATCCACGACTAAAAACATGATATCGCTATTAAAAAAAAAAACAGCAAAACAAAACAAAACAAACAAACAAAAAACAAACAAAAACACAAAAACAAAACCAAAAATAACAACAACAACAAAAAAAAATCCAGCAAGTATAACATATTCACACTGGCTAAATTGATTTATATAGTTTGAACAATGCTCAGTTCTTCTGTAATGGCTTTATTCTCCTTGCATTTGTGCAAAATGCAGGTTCCAGAGCTGCATTCCTGTATCTCCTAAAGACTGCTCTAGATCTCACACATGATGAAGACACACTAAGCAGTGAGGATGCAGCAGGAACATTCCCCAGTTATGTGTTCAACAACAATGCCAGTGTCACCCAGCAGTAAAAGGGAGAAAAAAAGAGATTCTTTGAGGGATTTGTCAAGGAAAGAACCTGCCTGTCGACTTAGTGTCAGCTGACAGTCAGAAAAAATCCAAACCTCCCCACCTTTTTTTCCCACAGCCTAGTTTCCATGACCTTTCTTAAAAGTGGGCCAAGATCACAAGCTTGCTTCCTTTTCTCTGAGTTTGGGGTCTTTTCCCTATCTTTGTGGTTCTTTGCATTTTTATTCCTTATCTGGTTTCTCCAAAACAGAAGGACCTGCAAATTAAACTTGCAAAGTGGCCAGACAAGAATTGTAAAACTCAAGCAGACATGTTTCAGGACATGCAACTAAACATGAATTCAGCACAAGCTGAAACACAACATTTATGAGAAAACCATCAATTAGTCAGCTGCAATGGTCAGAAGTGGAAAAAGTTCTGGGCAAGGTTAAAATTAAACAGCAAATACTGTAAAGCTGCAGGTTTAAATAATACAGCAGAGAACACAATGTAAGAGTAAGTTAATTTGGAAATCGTATGAAAGTTACATTCCATGTTGAAATTACTGACAAGGGCACAGGCACAGGGGGCAGGCAGGAAAGCTGACAAAGTCCAATGGCCACTGGAGATCTGTTCCCCAACTCACAGCTCAGGCAGAGCTGATCAGCTGTGTTTAGCAGTGTTGCACAGAGCAGAGGATGAAAATAACCACCTGCCTCATGGACAAGTTCAACACACAATAAGCTTCACAGTGTTTTGCCAGGGGTTCATAAACAACATGTCTGAACACAGGGAACTCAAGAACCGTATGGACAACCCATTTAGATGTAGATTCTGCAGTATCATTTCCCAGAACATAACAGCATTTGACTTATTTATCCCTTTTTTTCACCTTAAGTGGCCCAAAAATCCAAAATCGGTTCTATGGGTAATGCATATTTATTTGGAGCCACTTCTGAGGCTGAAAAGCAGAGGTGCAGCAGCTAACACAGCAGGCTGGGGAAATGAACTCCTGGTTCAGGAACCCAGATCATTTATGTGTGGTACCATGGGAGATTCAATATTCAGGAAACTGTCATCTTTGTTCCATCCNCCCTTTTTTTCACCTTAAGTGGCCTTAAGTGTACCTTAAGTGTACCGTGGGAGATTAAATATTCAGGAAAACTGTCATCTTTGTTCCATCTTCCAAATGTTAGTATCTGTAATTTTCGTAACATATTTTGGGGGCTTTCATCTTCACGTGGCTTGGAAAAGACCTTAACTGTGTTTTGTTACAACAGGAAAGACCCCTATATCTAGAGGGTCCTTATCATTTATGAGGAGACACAGAACTTCAGTTTCAGACAAACTTATCTCACATATACAGTTAAAGCCGTTGTTAATACATCCTGAACAGGAAGAATAACATTTGGCACCTTCCTTACAGAAATCCTCAGTAACAGTGTAAGGGATGGGAGCTGTCAGGAGTGCTGCCCGCTGTCCCTCTGCAGCCTGCGGGTACTTTACACCGCCCAGACAGGTCAAGCAGCACCTGCAGGTCAACTCGGAAGCTACCAGCCTTGTGCTGCAGTTTCAGTTCCAGACCTGTGTCTTCACGTATTAATTTTTCCATGCCAATTCACGCAGGCGGTCGCTTCTTGTGTAAGGGGAGCTCCTCTGCACCGCCGGTTCGCTCTGCTCTTCGCCACCGCCACCTTTGCCCCTGCGCGGAAGGATGGGCAGAGTGCGGGAGGATGGAGCAGAGTGCGGGAGGATGGGGCAGAGTGCGGGAGGATGGAGCAGAGTGCGGGAGGATGGAGCACGGTGCAGGCTGCCCCACCATCAGCCTCCTCGTCTGCCCCGCCGGGGCTCAGCCCCGCAGCGCCGGCCGGGTGAGCCGGCCTCTGGCCCTGGCACCTTCCACCCCACAGCGGGTCAGTCCCCCTCAGGCCGGCCTGGAACGCGGGGGGCTCTTCCCTCTCTCCCTGCCTGAAGGAGCTTTCCCCACGACCACCTTGTCCCTGGGAAGACGCTCCTCATCCCCCAAGGGAAGGGGCTTTGCCCTTCGTCACAGCTCCCCGGGCAGGAGCCTCTGCCGCGGTCCCTTCACCACCTCAGTGCCCTCGGCCAGAGGTGCTCCCCCCCGTCTCCCCTAAGAGAAGGGCTCCGTCTCCGCACTCCGCTGCGAGCCAGGCCCCCTCTACCGCCAGAAGCCCCTGGAGAAGGGGGGCTCCCCCTCTCCCCCCGCCCAGGCGACTGCGGCTGGCACTGACCCGTCTCTGCCGTCCTGCTCCTCTCCGCCATATTTGTTGTCATCCCGCCACCCCCCCAACGCCGCCCGGCCGTCGCCATGGCAACGCGCGTCACCGCCATGGGGGAGCCCCGCGCGCCCCCGACATGGCGGCGGGGCTGACGGCCGCCCCCGGGGACAGCCTGCCCGGGGAGAGCCTCCCCTGCGAGCGGCTTCCCGGGCTCATCCTGCCCGGGGTGAGCCTTTCCCGGGAGCGCCTGCCCAGGGACAGCCTGCCCGGGAAGCAGCGTCCGCTCCCATCCTCGCCCAGCCCGGCGGCCGCCGCGGTGCTGGCGGGCGGGGCGTGAGGGGAGCACCGCCNCACCAAGTTCCACGTCCAGTCTTTCTTTAAACACCTCCATCGCCTCCCTGTGCGGTCCACTCCCACGTCGAATCACCTTTTCTGTGAAGAAATTCTTCCTATTGTCCGGTGTCCTGGTGTTAGGGGTGTGCGTGTCCCCCTCCACGCAGCTCAGGGCAGCGGGGGGCAGCGGGGCCGGAGGCCTGGGTGGGTTCATTTTCTTTGTCGCCCCAGGGGAAGGGAGCCCGTCCCTGCTGCTCCGATCCCAGCCTCACGCACTGAGGTGCGGCACCGGCAGACATGGCCAGTTCGCGTGTGCGTGACTGCCCCGCCCTGCCCCGAAACTCAGCAGGTGAGTCTGGTCATGTGGCAGTTATGTCAACTTTTACTTTATTTTTTTTTTTATTTTTAATTTCTTAAGGCAGCCCAGTGGGGAGCTTCATTATGTGTGTGAGTGTTGCCCGTCTGTCTCCTTGCCCCAGCCGCAGCAGGTGAGCCTGACCATATGGCAGATGCGGTGCTGGGGACGGGAGGGCTTCTGCGTGCGCGTGTTCGCGGGCCCGCTGGGTGACACTCACCATGTGGCAAACACGGCGATGAAGGCTCTGGTGCGGAGGGGCTAATTATGTGTGCGAGTCCCGGGGGAGCCGGCAGGCTGGGTGTGATCATGCGTGTCTCGCTGATGCTGAGGCACAAGCTCCATTGTGCATCCTCGACGCAGACAACTCCAGCCTCTGGGAAGCGAGGCTGACCACGGCGCAAGCACAGTGTCACAAGCACAAGCATCAAGCCTACACTCATGTTTATGTGCATACACGGGAAGATACCGGGCTGAATGCACCCCAAACCGGGTGGCTGTGAAATCTGTGACACAAGGAGTACACGAGCAATGCTGAGCAATGGAAACGGGCAGGACTGTGTTTATGGTTATGCACACACTCGGGTGTTTGCTTCCTTAGATCTAGTAAATTAATGTAACCACTTCCTAGTGACCAGTGGCTAGGCAGGGAAACAATCCAAGCTTAAAAATTACAGCATGTAAAATTGTATCTTTCTCCATCTAAGTTCTGTTATTTAAACATCGCTTTACCTCTTTTTCTTCCTACCAAGCATGTGCCTTTTCTGCTCCAGTTCAATTCCTCTTAACAAGACTCACATGGATAATACCTGCAGGTTCTACATGCTTAGATTTTTCTGTGGGGTCAGTTGCTTCCTTTCTCCCTGGAAAAAAGAAAGCCTGCTCCTTTTTGCAGCCTTGTTCATTCTTCTTTCAGTTCATAGTTCTCTGGTTATTTTTGCAGCATCTATTTTTGTGGTTTCCCTTCCTTTACTGTTTCCTTTCTTTTTCACTGGCACTTAGGCCTCTTTCCTTTATCTCTTTCTCTTCGCTCTCAGTATCTTACTTTAGTATTATATAAGCGAATTGAATGTTACTTTAGCCATATTCCTGTTCCATGATGAAATACCTGTCTGAAGTGGTGTACCAAGGGGGCTTTGTGATGGGGTTGGAAGATACACCCTTGCACAGAAGAATGTTGGAGGCCATCTAGATCCAAGCTCTGGAAAAATATTTTCTAGACTTTCCCTGCTGCAGTCTTTATAAACTATAGGTGGTCACTCGCATACTAAAAAGGTGGATTTGTCTCGCTGCTGACAGTGAGCTGCACTAAGTGCACACACCCCCACAGACACATTCTTTCCCTTACAGCCTCGCTGCAGGCCAGAAAATCACCCCGGCCTTCTGCTCTTCCTTATTTATTGCTGGGCAAATGATCCTGGGACTTCCCTCCTCAGAATATGCCACATATACTCTGATCTTTCTCTTCTTTCTTTTAGGTTTCCTGATAGCCATGTCCCATGCCAGGTCTCTTTCAAATGATTTCTCATATTACTTACTTCTTCATTCCTTTATTTAATATTTCTTTTTTTTTTTTCTTTTTTAGATCTTAAACAGTTCTGTCCAAGTTTGCAGCTATAGTCTGGTTTCTTACCATGTCCCCACATTCCCTTATTCCCTTTGTTCTACTTGCTATTCCAGCTTTAGTGTCCCCTCATCCATATTTCATTTCTGTCTATTAATACCCATATAGCATTTTTCATCTGTAAATTTCTAAGAATTAAATGCCTGTGGAGAGACCTTCCGTATCTGTTCTTTGGGTGACCTCTTTATTCACATTTCTCTGAGACTCGCTTCTATGGTGACCACAAATACTAATCCAAAGGCCTTTTGCATCTAATTGCCAGCCGATTAACTCAACTCAAATACCTGCAAGAAGTTCTGTTGAAATCAAAGACATTTGGGGAAAAGCACTTTTTCCAGTCAAATTATCTCTTCTGAGTTAACACACTTGAAAAACCTAGAAATGCCACACTCATTTTTTTAGTCTGAGTTTAATGCTATGTTATAGTCACCTCACCAAGCTGAAGTGGTGTTAAATATAGATGATATGCAGACTTTCCAAAAACAGTAAGATAATTTGACAAGAGAGAACTGGAAAGTTCATATAGAAAGTTCTCTTGGAAATAGAAAGATAACTGAATGGTGTAACTCGAATCAGGGCTGAAGAATGAGGGAAATGTTTTTCAGGAGAAGCAGTTGCTTATTTTTATTTGTGCATTTTTAGAGCACCCGAGAACATGTTGGGGTTGTCATTAGTACAAAGATGCCTTGGCCCCCAACAATCTGATTTTGGACATTACAAAACAACAAAGAATAACAGAACGCTGTTGCAAAACACTGGTGCCCTGATTATCCTCACATTTGCTGCTTCAGGCCTATTCCTTGTTCCAGCGTGTCCCCCCACCCCCTTCTGCATCTTGGCAAGCAAAAGCTGCCTCACTTCTGTGGCTCTTTGCAGCTTATTCCCACCCCATCATCTTTTAATAGCCTATGGAGGAACCAACGGCTTCCCCCCACACATTTCATTCAGTAATAACTCTCTACTTGTTACATTTTCAAACCAGCACCTTCATGCTTTCCCTCGCTGCTGCTTCGCACTCCCACTCACCTAATTTTCCTCCTTCAAATCCCTCCCTAAAAATCTCCTCTGCTGTGATGTCTACTGAAGGAATGCTAATGAATCGTCAGCTGTGTGCCAGGCTGAGTGTCTGTCATGGGGACGGGTCTGATGTGTTGGGCAGCCACTGCTTGTGTGGGACTGGCAGTGCCTTGAAGCAGCCCCTCTTTTCACTCTGCTCATTATGGGTCCTGGGATGGGCCCTTAAAACTCATTATATAAGCAAACGAAAATAAATTGAGGCAATCGAAATAAAAATGGAAATGCCGGCCAAAACCAGGAAGATTAGACAATATTTCAGTTATGATTCATCAGCTTAGGTAAATTTACATAAAAATTAATGTGACTGACAACTCCCTCCATTACAAATATTGAGAAATAAATTATTTTTCTAAATACGGACTTGTGCCGTTTCTCTACTTATTTATAATCTATAAGGACTTGAGGAGTACGCTTTACTTTTTTTATCTATGCTTGTATTTGAAACATTAGATATTCCATTGTTTGTTTATCTTTCGTTTGCAGCCTGCAAGGCTGTGGTGATTAAAGAACATAAGAAAGAATAATAACACAAGAGCAAAGACTTGAAAGGAAAAAAGATTCCTGATCACTTTTTTTTAACATGAGGATAATTCAAATATGTTGAAGATCAAATGATTTGTGTTATACATTCAATACTTCTGATTCAGCTAGAGGTGGCTGCTGTCAATACATGTCTGTCGAAACCCCAAAGATCTTCCAAGAAAATCAATAAAAACCCGATTTTACAATCCTGATATTTTCAGTGTTAAAAAAATTGGCAAAAAAACTGCCCTTTCTTATACATTACAAAAAAGCCAGTAAGGTGCATTATTGATTTTTCACAAATCGTTTGTAAGTGACTGTTAAGGCTGGTTGAGAACGAGAAGATGGAGCATTAGCACGAGGTTTGCATGCGTTTCACACACCACATACATGGTGCATTGTTGTGGGTCTTCAGCGTGGGGATTTAAGAATCTGGGTGCAATTGTGTAGAAATCATACGATTACTCTTTATTGTATCCCTTTCCCCATGTAGAATAAGGTAGTGCAAGCATTCAAGTATATTTTAACTGTGACTACTGTCAGAGAAAAGGCCATAACAATGGTTCTGATACAAACAGGCCATCGATGGTGGCTGTGCAAGCAGAGCAGGCACAATCCAAGTTTGAAAGAAAGGAAAAAAAAGAGAAAATCGGAAGTCTGGTCCAAGTTTTTAGCCAGGTTGTTATGGTCTGGTGGATTCAGAGAGAAAATTAAATCTGATAAAGAAAGAAAAAGCCAAAATGAAAAACCAAAGCCCAGACTGAGGCAGCAAAATTGAAGTGAATTTTAAACTATGCATACATAGTGAAGGAATCCTATAATCTTATTATTGTAACCTTGATCCATTCGTTCTCCCAGCATTTATTGCTCTCATTAGTTATGTAATATCCAAAAGCACACTGTAAATTTTTTTGTGTCAGGACAGTATCTTTAATGTATTCTGAACATGCCTCGTATAATTAGAGAGCTTTATACAAAAATAATATTACCTGTTGGGGTTTTTTCTGTATTATTTCTAAGCATAGGAAAAATTAAAATGCAGCAAGTCTGGAAAGGTCAAACTGAATCTCCCCTCATTCTGTGCATGATTTCAGAAATAATCAAAGAGTTATGCTGAGATAACTGATATGAAACCAGTGACACCATCATCACAAAACTTGGATCAATTTGTGCCCATGCAGGCAAAGCATCATCTCATTTCACACCTGAAAATATTTTTTTTAATTCTACATTTTATAGATATTTTGAACTCCTTGTTCCTAACGGTTTGTTCTCACGGATGCGCATCAATATTGTGTAATTACACAGAGACACTGTCGGCCCAAAGGAACCCGGGCTGCAAACGATAACTGTACTGTAGGGAAGGTGAACAACTTGTGCCTCCGGGATTTGGAATGCTGCCTTGCTTTTCCACTCTTCCACAAGCACTTCTGGGCTTGTAAAAGCCGGGGATCACCAATGTGTAGAGCTCACTCAGGCGCACGTCCTTGCTCTTTCAGAGTCCCTCTAAGCCAGGCAGGGCTGACGAGGGCTTGGCTGCCAGCGTGCACTTCTGCCCTCCGTCTGACTAGGAAAGGGAAGGAAGGTCAGTGCCAGCCACCTGGGTGCAGAATGGAGAAAGAAATGTTACCCAAGGCCACGAGTAAACCCTTGCTGTTACAAAAGTGAGACTTTGAAATCCTTTTCAGGAAATACCCTTCGTTTTTAAGTTCCCATCAGAAAGGTATACACGCGTACGTGATAAAAGCGCACTTTATCCGGGAAAGGTGAAGGGCTAAGTCAGTTCTCCTGGGATCTGAGCATGTGGATCACGATGGTTTAGAGTTTCAAACCCGAAGAATAATGCTAAGCTAGAATTCTGTGCCCTTCAGAGGAGGAGCCCAAAGAACTTTTCTACACTGGAACCCTGGAATTCCCTGGAAGCCCTCAGTGGGGAAAGCCTTTTCCAGGGGGTTCTAATGGTGTAGCTGCTAAACAAGGTCTGTAACTTGGCAGGTGTTCTCAAAGGGTCTACGTGATCCTGATCCGGTCCCAGTGGCAAAGAATAGTGCACTTATGCTCAGAAATTAAAGTATAGGCTTGTGTGATGTTTTAATATATTTACTGAAAATATTTAATATCTAAGTGTTAGTTTTTTCATTAATATTTCAGTATTATTATGGACATTTTACAGACTCAGTCTTGTGTCTATATATACAGACATATTTTATGCATTGCATTTTGATAATCTATAAACTCTACAGTTCTCTGCTATCTTTTAATCCTTTTCAGTATCTACTCTGATAAAATTCTTTTAATGTAGCCAATGAACATGTGGAAAAATGAGAGAGGTACAATCAGAACTTAATTTCAGATTAACTGAACAATTGTTTGCCGTCTTGAAACTGATTATTTGGCCCTCAACTGAAATTTAATTCTTTAGAGGAAAGGAGAATTCATAATGAATTTAGGAACCGTGTTAAATTCCATACTTACAAAATAAATTCATGATTTCTCAAGGTTCCAGTGGCACAGAAAAAGGAGCAGCAAATCTCTGAGAGACAATCACTACATGTAGCAGCTGGGAGAGAGGAGGTAAACTGAAATGGCAGGAATTTACTTGAGACTGCAATAAGCTTATGTTCACTAACACATGGCAACTAATACACGATAAAATCCCAGTGCAGAAAGGCCATTTTTAGTTTTCACATTTGTTAGCAGATCATGGTAAACAGTTGGCTCACCCTAATATGCACTTGTCTTCCCTAGCATTTTTTTCTCACACTAAGTGGCAAGGAGCTCTCTTTTGCTCCTATCATATACAAGTCCTGTGAGTATTCAGATAGGAGTGGAGGAGATCTATGCCGATGTCAGCCACATGGATGAACAGTGATGGGTTTATTCCTTTCAGGAATCCAAGGAATGAACTCAGAGGCTGCAGGCTGATTGCCTTTGGTCCCTGAGTTGGTGTGAGAGCTTGAGTCCAATGCACTGGACAGCTCAAGACTGTCAGCCCTTAAAGTCCTGGTTCACCTTTCACCTTCTTCACTGGAACATTGCTGCCTTCCCAGTTACTCCATAAGCCCTTCAGTGCCACCAAAACAAGTCCTTGTAGTGCAAAATATTATCAGCATTTGCCTTTAATAACAGTACAATAAGGAAAACTCAAGCCCGTAGCAGCACTCCATCAGCTTAGGAAAGGGATAAGAACGTGTTAGACCCATTCTCTGTGGAACCCAGGGTACAGAGGAAAGCAAAATATGGGACATACCAAGGCCAACAACCTTCCCTCAAGGATACAAAAAATAGAGTTGTTCAGGGAATCTAGTCCTAAATACTACCTGCTATGGCAAAATAATGAGAATTCAAGAGAAAAAGATCATTATGCCCCTAAGGACAATGTCATTTCTGATGATGGTCCACAAGATGATCAGGGATTAGCGCTCTCCATGCAAACTCCAGCCTGACCATGGGGAGATAGGCAGAGCCCTGGCTTTACTTGTGCTAGAGAATCATTACACCAAGGCCACAATCACAGTAACATTTTTAAATCACTATTCTATGTGTTTGGAGATATGAAACACACAGCATCTTTTCTTTAATTTCTCTATTTTGTCCAGGTAATACAAAATTCTAGATATTCCTGAACACCATGATTACCAAAATTGTTTCCCTTGTTATAATAGCAGTGCTGAGAAGTGAATATCCAGTAAGACATAATCACACCCAATTATCTGTCCCCAACCTTGAACCTAGAGTCTGTAGAAAAATTACATGAACTTTCTAAGGTTTGTATCCATAACATTTTCTGCATTCTAGAGCTTCAGTGACCCTTCCAGCCTGCAAACTTTCTGCCCCTCACTGCAACCTGACCCTACAGATGAAAAAACCCCCTTCAAATTAAAATGTTAAGGAAATGAATGGATATATATGTATCTGATCAGAATCTGCAGAAATAATTTAATGTAATTACTAACTAATCCATCTTGAAATCAAGCACAATTTAAAAATTAAGGCATTAATATGAAATTAGAATCACTTGAAGTTTGGATGAAGGAAGTACACAGTAAAAAATGTGGTTACATTACCATGTTTATCTTCTAAATGAAGATATTTGGTGAAGCACAGATGGGCTACTTTATTTCGTAATCCTCTGACCCATAAGGATTGGCACTGAGACAGTGTTCCCACTAATACATCTCTCACTCCATACTTTTTTCACGTGGCATTGAAATACTACATTTGGGAACTCATTGACTCACTTAGGAGGGCGGCTGCTGTACCAGAGAAAGGAAGCTGATTTCCTTTTCATATTTTGAGCACACATTAAAGTGGTGGCAACTTAGGAATCAGCTCTTAGAAAAAGGACCTGGAATAGAAAAGCTCTTAAAATCTTACCTGCCAGAAAGTAATGTTCCATTATATGGGAGAAGGGAAGCTCAGTACTGAGGGTCTGATTAAGGAGAGGGCACAGCACTGCCCAGGACAGCTAATCTTGACCATTCCTGAAACTGTGCCAAAATTGTAATGAGGGGCAGAGCTGCTCACAAGCCAGGCACAGTATCTGCACCTTGACAAGGTCTGTAGAGGAGGGCTTCCAAGTAAATTCCAGCTTTGCTTAAAATTCTGTGCTGGGATCTGCAGAATTGGACACTACAGCAGTGACCCCATCAGCCACCTGAAGTTACACCATCCTGATGGGGTCATATGTGACTTAGCAATCACGTAAGGATCCTGCTATAGCACAAGAAACTGATTTGGATTCCCCAGTCCCAGCCTTGCCCACCAGGACCTTCCTCCCATACAGAAAGCAAGAGCTTTTAAGGGAGCAGCTGCAGCCAGCCAGTGAACCTGGAAGTGACAGAAGTGTGGGTGAAGTGTCCCAGTGTGGCATGGCACCCTGACAGAGATCCACACAAGAGGCACGACTAAAGGAAGCATAAGAATAGATGCTATTTAATTAGGACCTTCACAGAAAAGCATCTGGTATAATTGGTTAAGGGGAAGTCTTCACTCAGGCAACATTTATTGGGATATAAATGAAGTCCAGTTGTAAATGCTAATTAAAAAGCAGGGTTAAGGTAACCGAGTTTTGCCTACCTAAGATGTAAGGTTTATAGTCCATGCTGTTATGGGACAACTTTGAGAACAAATAATTGCATATCCAAAAAATCAATTATGCCCTTCTTTTTGTAATGACATGCTCCAGAGGTCACAGAATACTTTGTCTTTAAGTAACATAGCCAGTTTTCAATAGAGACTGAAGTCTGATTGCTGTTCAGTGTTTGTGAGGAAACTGGCAGTGGCAAAACAAGCCTGATGGATATTCCACCCTGTCTGGTGGTGTGTTACTGGCCCACCACCACCAAGCTCTAGGCACCATCATGCCCTTTGGTTTCAGCAAACAGATTCTCTTGATTTTGAGCCATCTGGCCCATGGCAGTTCCTCTAGGAACTCATATCACTGACAATGTATTATTTCAAAATGTCCTTTCAAAGGAAGTTTACTCACAAGTTTTAGTGATAGTTATATATATATAGTTTGAACTAGTGCAAATTCCATGGCAGGTACATGTCCATGTAGCTACAAATTCAGTGACAAACCCATATTGCAGAACTTCTTCAGACTTTCTGCAATGGATGCAGCCTGGCTCCACCTCACGCCCCCAGGCTGGCTCCAGGTTATTCACAGGCAAGCCTGGACCTTCTGCAGCATCTCCAGCATCCTTTCTTCTTGGCAGCACAATACCTGCCATTGCAATCCCTTCAAAGACAGTCCCCCTAACAAAGAAAATACTGCTTTATTAACTCTCTTTTTGCTTATCGTCCTTGTACTGGTGGAATGACCTAACACTGCAAATGGGAAGGAAAATGAGAGGTTTAGAGGCCGGTCATAGAGAACCATGAAGGCCAACTCCCTGCTCCTTGCATGACTCCCAATCCATATGACTTAGAATGTCATCTTCTGTGAAGACAGAGGGATATTTGCCCTTGAATGCCATTCTAGGCCCTAACATAATCTGTGGGATTAAGAAGCACCATTTGTCACATGCGATGAAAACTGAAATAGAGAATCTCCCATGAAGAGCCCTCTTCCGAAGCAGTGACACCCACAGGAGCTTTATATCTTTCATGTGAACACCATTAAGACTTTTTTTTAATAGTTATCATGACAGAGTATAGGCTACAGTGCATTTGCTGCACTTTCAAACCGTGGCCCTCAAACAATGTGAATTCTGTGAGCAGGCTGCAGGCTGAGCAGTGACAGACAAATCACTTAAGTTAGTTTATAGCCTTTTAAGGGGCACATCATTTTCTCACAAACTAAACACCTGCAGCAAGTGGAAAACCTAACTTTCAAAACTTGTAATTTTTTTTTAAGTTCATAGCCTCTAGCAATATATTAAAATGAGCAGTAGGTATAAAACTATACTCAAAACCTTAAATGTTTTCACAAGAATTTTTACTTTTAATAATTTAATTTATTGCATTTCAGGTTTGAAAGTAGCAAGGACAATTTCAAACGAAAACTTCAAAAACAAGATATAACCAAAGACTTTTTCAGGATGAAAGAACTCATGTAAGGAGGATCAAGACCCTACAGTGAGATCAGCTATTAGCTAATTAAATATGTGACTAAAATTCATCATTTTAAATAGCAGCTGTATTGATGGTGGGCAATCTGGTAAGCAAACAAATGATAGTGGATTTTTTTTTTCATCTCTTCAGAGAGAAACATTTATCTTAATAAGATTCACTGTGCCATAATACACGTGGAATAAGTCAATGTCTACTAATTAAAGGACATTGTCAACCTGATTTTCTAAACAGCTAATTAAAATATGTAGCATCTAACAACAGCCCTTCTTGCAAAATATGCTCTGTTTAAAATACACATCCCTGGAAAAGTTACTTGTTTTTCTATTCCCTTGTGTTTGCCTTTTTAAATGGTTTTTCAAGAAAGTAGGATCTGCTGAGCTGAGGTTCTATTTCTGTATCAAGTTCCATTGATGCACAGCCCTGTAGAAATATTCTACAGAATTGGGCAGAAGCCCAATGATTTGTAGGTCTAAAAGGCTATGCAAGACAACAATGACACTAATCCTAAGGGTTTGTGTTGTTGCTTTTTCAGAGATGACAATTTTTCCCTCTCTGATTTTTGTGGGGATTTTAGATAGTCTAGATGTTACTTGAAACTGTAACATTTTCAAGAAGAAATGTGATTTTCATATTGATGAGGAATCTTTAACCTCCCATTTTATGTTTTACATGAGTTTCTCAGAATAAGCAGGCTTCTCTCTTTCTTATTCTGATTCTGTAAGTAGCTTTTTCAAGAGAAAGAAGTTGTTGTAGATCTGTCAGCAAGGCTCTGGGAGTAGGAGGATGTTTGGATTTCCGGCATATTGCAACGCAGTTCTTGGCCACCAGCAAAGCTATGTGTGTGAATCTCATTTTATATCCGTTGTTTGCAATACCACATATTTTAAGAGGCATTTTGAAATAGTCTCTGTACTCCTAATCACAAATCATTCTCTAAAAGATGCTGAGAAGGCAAAATACAAACCTCTACAGGACTCATGTCAAGACAGACGGTGGATGAAATGATGCTGTCATGGAATTAAATCAGTCATATCTTGAACAACTTAGTCTGTGTTCAAAGTTCTTAGCTCAAATCAGCTTATTGTTTGTTATGTTTGTTTTTCTCTCCCAATTCAGATCGTCATTTTCCATGA
This sequence comes from Melanocharis versteri, assembly GCA_013397845.1. Taxonomy (NCBI): domain Eukaryota; kingdom Metazoa; phylum Chordata; class Aves; order Passeriformes; family Melanocharitidae; genus Melanocharis; species Melanocharis versteri. The sequence goes on along the minus strand of VZTG01000763.1, from coordinate 263,154 downwards.
CATACCTTTTACATTAAAACATTAGCCAGCTAATCTTATTAGCCAGTTTTTAAATCTATATTAAAATGTATTTTTGCAGTGCAGAAATCTGAGACATTGGACTACAAACTCTGTGACTGCTAATTATTTTCAAACCTGGAAGTATGCAGAGCTCATCTTCAATTCCTATTTGCATTATTTTTTTTCTCTAAAGATCACCCGAGTCACCACTCCCACCATTTCCCCTTCTTTTCTATCCTCGACCAGTACAAAAAAACATCATTTTCCCAGCCAAGGCATATGCAACATCCTTCAGAGTGCGTCAGAGCAGATCCCTCATCAGCCAGAGGAATCACTGCAGTTATATGAAGTCCTTCCTGCCCAGCAGCACAGAACAATCTTGGGATTACCACACATTTTTTATTCTCCAGCAAAGAGGTGATTTTAGCACGTGTTACCTAATACATTGTAAACATTTTCCTTTCATGTACCTGTGCCCTTTTGTGGGCAAGCACCCAGCTCCTCCTCCCAAATTAGAACAACAGCTCAGTGACTGACCAGAGGCTTTGGCAATCTTACATGGGACAATGACTTTAGACCAATACACTCTCTTGCAAATAATTCCAGAATAAAATGTAACTGAGGGCTGTGTCAACAATGACTTACGGGGGCAAAATATGTTTTACTTTTCTATAGCTCTCTGCATTCTGTGGTGTTAACAGGAGTTAAAACCTGGTTTAGTCATTAAAGTCATCAGGTATGAATCAAAGAAACCTCAGGAGATGCTGTTGTTGCAAAAGCAGATTTATTTTCACACAAACAAGCATTTTCCTCATCCTAACTTCATCTTAATGGGTATATATCTTTAATAAACAAACCCATTATTTTGAATTGTATCAAGAAATTTTCATCTGTAATACTGCTCAAACAAAAAATACTAAAAAGCTAGAAGCATTTTGGTTTTTTTAACACCCATCTAGCATGTTCATTGCTATAATGATAAATACTGTAAATGCCAAAAAAGTGAATCACTGATATATAATTTTAAAATGCCAGTGATTTCCCAGCTGTCACTGATCTTGGAAAATTTCCCCAGCAGCATGTGGAGATCAATAATTGTTTACAGACTTTTTAGTCCCAATTTGTAAGGAGAGGGTATCACTGTGGACTATGTCAAATCTTCTAACTGTGAAGTTAAAGACTGGTTTCACACATGAATCTATCCAAAAGCCCATCGCGCTAAAGAAACGCAAGAATGGTGATCCAGGGAGCTACTGCTTGTCCTTTGGGACAATAATGGTGCAAGTCTGCAGGAGCCATTCCTGAAGAAAGAAAGGTGATAGAAGCAGAGTCCAGCATGGATTTTCCAAGGTTTGCCCCACCTGACCAAGCCTAATGACTTTCTGTGATGCACTGAAGATGTGCAGACAGAGGCAGAGCCGTAGGTGGTGCGAGCTGTGCCTTCAGCAAGGCTTTCAGCGTGGTCTCCCCCAGCACACTCACATCCGAGCTGGAATATTACAGTGTGGATGGGCACACTGCCACAGCGGTGACAATCTGCCACGCCCAAGGGGCAAACGAGTCCTACTCCACCGGGCAGCTGCTCACCAGTGGCATTCCTTGGGCATCTACCCTTAGACCTAAGCCACGGAATATCTGTCAGCGTCCTGCAGGAGAACACAGAGCACAGATTATTTATTCTTTTTTATTTCTTTAGGATATTTAAGCACTGGAACAGGTTGCCCAGAGAGGTTGGGGAATCTCGATCCTTGCAGGTTTTCAAAACTGCATTGCATCAGGTCCTCAACAAACTGATGTGATTTCAGTGTTGACCCGGATCTGAGCAGGAGTTTGCACTAGAAAACCTCTTGAAGTCCCTTCCAACTGAATGATTCTATGATTCTGAGAAAGAGCCTTTTCAACGTTCGCCTTCGCCACCCATCCTATCCTTAGGTCTTCCCTGTACACATGTAGTTCTGGGCTGATGTCAAAAGTAAGTAAATTAACATGTCCTCCCCATCCTTGTAGCTCAGAAGCAGGTTTAAGATCAATACCCTGTGCATGCTGATCCCAAATTCCATGGCAACGTTAATGTATCCCATTAGCAGAAAATACCCTTCACTCACTATTTTTCTCTCCTTGCGCACGTACTCATGTGAAAGCAGGTAAAGAACGTTTCTCTTCTGAATCCAGATGATTTTCTATTGAATGTTTTTCAGAAAAGGTACTGAAAAATAATTTTGTCTTTGATTATGTCTCTTTACAGCTTATTCATCAGTGTTTTTAGTTATGGCAGATCAATTCTTTTCTGTGCTCATCCATTTCTCTTTTGTTTCATCTAATTTTTCATCAGCTGAATCTTTTCCTTGTTTAACTGAAATGAGAGCTAAGGTTTCCCACGCATCACTGTGTCCATAGCTCTGAACATTAATTGGATAAGAAACCATCATGCAAACTGGTAAAAGGGCATGCTATATCCCAATACTGTAAAGAAATGTGAATTTTGCACTGTTCTTGTGAAACCCAAAATTTAATTACATTACTCCCTGTAGTCAAGTCAAACACACTGGAACTGGTGTCCCTTACAACCTTTCAGAGGTTTCATCTCTTCTCAGCTACATTCGTACTGCAAACTCCCTGCTTAGCAAACCAGACATTGCAGGCAATCCTCAAAATGAACAATAACACTGCAGTGTAGTCATTTGTCACAGGATTGCACATTCGAAATGTGACACTATTTAGCAAACAGTAGAAATGTATACTGGAAATGAACCATATATTTTCCCCCTAATTCTTTTAGTAAGAGTGGTTAAACACATTAAATTGTGCAGTTTCATATCCAAGGTCTTATTTCCAGCATTATAAAACACTGCCAGAAAGTATTTAAACCTTCTTTTTGTGTATCATCATAAAGAAAAAATCTGAATTGTAAGGAAAGCTTCCGAACATACACATTTAAAGTGACAACTGGAATTCTCCTAATTTCTGCAATTAAAACAACATGAAATGGAATTTCTAAGATATGATATACAAAATGATTAAGCATGAAAATAGCCAGAAGCCTTTTTGAGGCAGCTACAGCAGACATCGGTGGCTTTGCCACAAACAGAAGCCAAAGACCAACTTCTTTTAAACCCATGAGAAATCCAACACTTTTCCTGAGGTGCAGTACCGTGTGTATCAATCGAGGAAGCAGTTTAAACATTTTCAAACAGAAAAAAATATCTTAAAAGTCCAGAAAGATATAAACAACATAGTCGTCTTCTTTATCCTTGTTCTTTTTTGCACTCCTGGCTATGCAAATTAGAAAAATGTCGAAAGTTGGGACAGCAGTGGAAGACTCACCAAAATACATTTCAAAACTAAAAAAATATTTAAATTGGTATAAAAAAATCAATAGTTATACTGACAGTCAAAGGCAGAGTGAATACAAAGTCATGTGGCTCTAAGGCCTGATCTTTTAAGCTGCTCCTAATTAAATGCAGCTTTGCTCTTACTGGATGTTAAGAGCTTTCCAGGTTACTGCCCGTATTAAAGGAAAATTAGATACTTATCTGCATGAATGTTGCAAAGTTGATTGAAAAAAGATAATGTGTGAAGACTGTGTCAAAAAATAATATTGCTGATTCATTCTAATGTGCTTAGACATTCCTGAATGCTGATGGTTCACCAGTACCTCATAGTATGGGTCATAATCCTTAGCAGATAAATGCTTAATCCGAGATAAATCGTAATAAATCCAAATGAGATTAGACCTTTACCAAAATATCCAATGAGTGGTGTAAAAACATGTTTGAGTGACTGTGATACATCAGTGGGAGTCACCGACTGAATTCTTTACAGAATAGCAGAAAAGGTGCAATAATACTTAAAAGCAAAGCAGAACTGTTCTGATCAGCCCCACTCGGGGGCTGGTGTTGAGTGTTCTTCACCAGCCTCTCTCCTTAACAATATTCCTCTGATCTGCGAGGCTTCATCGTTTACATCAGCGTTCTGTCAAAGTCACCTACTTTCTGAAACAAATGTTTTATTTATCTCCTCCTTCCCACTCCTACTATTGTGAATCCGAATAAAACCTGCAGGAGCCTTAAGGCTAAAACATTCAGAGGGATCCACTGGCATTTTCATCCCCTCTGTATTTGGTAGCTTATGATATCAGGTTAACTCGTTAAGTATTTACAGTAGAGGACATCTTTGCATAGCATTTTAAAAAATCAAAAAGCCACAGTTACTAAAATTCATGGTGCTATGATTGAGTAAATGCTATGGTTAGACATGGACAAAAATATAAGAAAAACTGTTTGCTGCTAAAATCTGAGATTGCTATGAAAATCTAAACTCTTCACCTGGAAGAAATTTTGCCTGCCTTTACTTGTGACTCAAATATAAAACTCTTAACCTGCTGTAAACAAAAGGTGTTGTCTTGAAGAAAAAGCATTTCAGCTACCTTTTTTAAAGTTTTTTATTCTGTAATAATAAAACTTCCAAGAAATTCTATTCTAAAAAATTGTGTTGCCTTACATCCAGCGATTTAGAGGAAAAATCATTACAAGAAATCACTATTTAATAAATTGTAACCTGAATTAAATTACAGTTTTGAATGAAGCTGCCCAAGGAAGTCTGAGTTCCATTAGCATTACTGAGCATACTCGGAGTCGTGATCCTGGGACATTGACTTCATGGGAGTTTTGACTGTGGGAAGAATTAAAGTTTGTATCTGATGTCCTCAAAGCCTTTGATGTGTTTATAGCTTTTATAGGTCAGTTGCAGAGATAAGCTTTGTAATGGCTTTCTACACTTACCCTGCAAAAGCACTTACACTCTCTTTCCATTGCTTAAAATAAAGAACTATTTACTTCTGACATTTGCTATTTGTTCTAAACACCGTGGTGTGCATTACCCGTGTATCGATTCACAAAGCATCTTCTGAACGGGCAATTTCCTCGCTCTGCTCCGACAGCACAGAGAAGCCACCAGATGTTGTCACCGTCTGACTTGGGCTGCTGCTGCTGTTTCATCATCAGGTGATGCGAGCACGGCTCTGCCTTGGGTGTTGTGATTTTAGCAGTGGCCTGGGCAAGCGCGTCTCCTTGGCAGCTCCCGCCCGCTCCCTTCAGGCCAGGTTTCCAAACCCCAGCAGATCCCATTGTTGGTGGCTCCGAGGAGACAAAGGAACGGGGCGGAGGTGGGAGGAGTACGGTGAGCAAGATGCTCAGGTAGAGACAGAGGCACAGAGCGACACGGGTGATCTCTAGCGCAGGTGTAGGATGAGCGCTCACGTCCTCTGAGCTGAGACTTCACGTCACTTTCACTGCCTACAACACACGACTCGTTTTTTCTGAAGGAGAAATGTAAGTTCTTATTTTAGAAGGTGTTTTTGTTGGTGGTTTTGCCATGTAACTGAGAAAAGAAGTAACATGAAAATGAACTAAATCTTTTACTTTGTGTAGTCTCTAAATCCTGCATTAGCAGTATTCAGTTATAAGAAACATTCACAATTACTTCCTATTTGAGCAGATCTACCTAGAATTCTCTTTTCATAATAACTGTATTGGTCTTTACACTTCTCAAGGGTACAGAAGACCTTCCTAAGACTATTTTTGGTTACATTTTTAAAGAGTAGTTAGAAATATCCTCTGAATCGAAACTTGCATCATCAAGCCAATGCCACATAATGATCATTAGTTGTACAACAGTGCAGACCTTTCTCTACACCTGAAGAGAAATATTTGCACTGTAACCAGATCCAGTAGGAACTACAAAATGGTAGATGCAAGTTTATGGAGTATTAAGTAGTATTTTTTTTTTCCAGAGACCTAAAAAATCTAGGCAAATAACTGAAATCCTGAATAGTGCAGCCTGGGTATGCCACAAATAAAAAAGCTGTGTAAGAGATGTCATTTTCTTGGGTATACAGAGCACAAAGTGAAATGCTTTTAGAAAAGCTGTTGTCTAATGCGGTGATACCTTATCATTTAATGGATTGATGCCCTTTTCCTGACTGTTGTTTGCAGCTAGATTTCTCAGTTTTTAAGAATATCAATACCTCTTCAAAAGTTGCAGAGGCTGTAAGTCAGGAAGGATTTTCCATCATTCTGACAAAATAAACTCAAGGAAAATATCCAGCGCACCAGAAGTACAGCAACATTACTTTGGGTTGGAGAGAAGCATTCTGAGACCAGGACACTGGTTAGGGGCAGATGATTTAATGTAAGACAGAATGCTGCGAGAAAGTCAAACTTGTTTACAGGAAAACAAATAATCTTACTTTAGCTTTGTCTGGATTTCTGACATTTCATATCTCCTCTGTTTAGAATAATTCATGTATTTCAGGGCTTGCCTGCACAGAGTGTATCACAGATCCTTTCCCTATGTGATAGCATGTCTCTAAACCAAGAGGATTTGGACCAAACTAATAGACAGATGAAGCCAAACAAACAAATTGCTGCTATGCTAATTTCTGAAACAGATGGCTCTGATCCAGCATTTGCTGGGAAATGCAGCTCCTTGTCAATCTAACACAGAACCATGTCTGTCTTTCTGTAATCCTGTATGTATAGCATCCAGGGAGGAATCTGGCTCAGGATACTCCACCCATAGCTAAATTTATACACAAAGAACTGAAAATCAAAGTGCATAAACAAGTATAAATTCTGCCGTCCTTAGTGGAAGCGACGATTGGACCCTGTTTTGAAGTTTCAGGTACATATCTTCAAAAGGCCCAAGATGTTCAGTCTTTCCTCACTTTGTGGTAGAAATACCCTTGAAATTAATGCAAGTTGAATATATGGCTTGCAGCACTAAAGTAAACCAGGCAATCTAGAAGCTAGAAGCTTCCAATTTTTCTGGACTCCAGGTATTTTATTTAAATATCTGAGATTCTGTTCTTTTTAACCAAGCTACCTGAAACAAAAGTAAGTCAGTAAATAATTTCACACCCAGGTTCCTGACCAGGCCACAGCTGAGGCTGTGTGTCTAACTCTGCTTCCTCAGACAGTCTGTCTTTGCTGCTGGCGCATCTTCATCTAAATTTAGCCTAATGTTAAGAATGACCTACACAGCAAGAAAATAAACTGTTTGAAAAAATATAGGACAAAGCTTATGTCTAAGGAAAAGCTTCCCACAATGTTCTATTTGTGGCACACGATCATACATTTGTGTCACATCATCTTATCCTTTCCTTGAGCGCCGATTGAAAAAGAGGCTTTTTAACCTACTCAGAATTCTTCCTCATACATCTTTACGGGTGATGGTCACGGGCCCAGTCAGAGACAGGGGGGAAGCACCCGCACGGTGGAGATCAGCACAAACCTCACCCCGCCCGCTGCACTTCATTAATCTCCATTCCCACACCGGGAGCCACCTGGGAGGGAGCGGACCCTCCTGGCTGCGCCACCGCGGCTCCCCGCTCCCCGCGCCCCACACGTGTGGCCTCTCGGCGGCCCGGGCTCGGCCGCGCTCCGGGCGCAGCTGCGGCGGGTTCCGAGCGCCATAAGAGCGCTGCCCGCGCCCGCTGCCGCGGCTTCAGGAGCGCGGCCTGCGGGACAACGCGGCGGCTCCGCCTCACGCCGCGGCGTAGCGCCCCGCCCGCCT
>VZTG01000763.1:236249-255184 GCA_013397845.1 Melanocharis versteri | reverse complement strand
GGCCGCCCCGCGGCGGCGGAAGATGCGCGGCCGGAGCGCGGTGAGCGGGGCCCCGGGCCGGGGGGCGGGGGGGACGGCGCGCTGGGGCCCTTCCGCCTTCTCCCTTCTCCCGTCGGTGAGCGCTCCCGGGGCGCGGAGGTTAAACCCCCCCTTCCCCTTTCCCCCCGCGTCAGGTGGGGACTCCGCTCCCGGGGCGTCGAGTGCCGCCGGGAGCGGGGCCGCGCTCGGGCCGGTTTGGGTGATGCTGCCTGCGTCCATTCCGCCGCTTCTAAAGAGAGGCTTTTTTTTTTTTTTNCAACACCAAAAAGTAGTTTCGCACAGCGTTTCCTAAATCAGTGTTTTTAGAAGGAACGTTTTTCCACCGGAGGCTTGTGGGGTGCGGGGGCCGGGGCGGGGACGCGACCGGGCCGTACTCCCGGTGTCCGCGCCTGTGGGTGCCTTCTCCCGGTGCCTTCTCCCGGTGTCCGTACCTGTTCATTTTCCAGTGGCTTCTCCTTGTTTCTCTCCCCGTGTTACTCCGTGACGCATGTGCGAGTTCCAGGCTCAGTCCCGTTTACTGTGATGAGCGCAATTAAGGTGTTTTTAATTAAAATCATTGCCCATGACTGTGTAGTTTTAATTGCCTAATAGTTACTCTGGAAGTTAGCGTTGGTTTTGTGCCCGTGGTGGTTTTTTTTCCTGCGGTAGGGTGATGGTGTATGAAGTATTCCCAGGTGTTAAAAGGTTGGTGTGGATAGAGTTTAAACTTCTGTTCATTTCTTATACTATATAAGAAAAAAATTCCTAAAGCAGATTCTATCAGTGAACATTTGTGTTTAAAAGAACATAGATTTCCCTAAGTACTTCCTCTTTTTCAGTGCAGTGGCACGCCTTGAGTAAGACTCACTGGTTGTGGAAGCTGGCCGGCAGTAAGGCTGCCTACGGTGATAAATCATCTTTTAAATTTCACCGAAGCAAGAGCAGGACAGCTCATATTGCATCACTTGCTCAGTTTGTTTATTGGTTCTTAAGTAGGTCTCCCACTGGCTTCATTGGAAGGTCATTGTATCCAGTGGCACCCTCAGTGCTATTTAAGACTTTTATTATCTCCTTGTATTAATAGAGGACCACGGAATATTATTTAACAGGTATATTGGAGGTTTGGTGTTGTGCCAGCACTGGGCCTTTTCTTGCAAGAAGGGCCAGGGAGAGCAGTTGCGAATTATTTTAATAAAAACAAAGCAATAGTTCCCCCTGTTTTTAATTCAAAAATTCCAGAACAATATTGAAACCTTAAACAAGAAAGTTCTAGTCGTTGAGGAGCAGAGCCTGCAACACATTCAAAGCAAAAATGAAATTGATAGTCTAATTTTACTATCCACACTGAGTGACATCCGAAATAGTAAGGAAGCCTAAATGATGGAAAGAAAATTAGATTTTTAAATTAGGTAATGTTTGAAGATGTTAGAGTATTACTACATTTATTTCCTTGTTAATATTCTGAGATGTTTTAGGAAAAAGTAAGGAAAGATAAATCATACCAAAATAATTTAAATGACACTTTAAAAAAAAATCAATTACAATGGGAGGCTTATTGCTATGCAGAGGAAGAAGGCTTTGCGCAGAAATAAGCCTTTTACTTTATTCCACCTATTGAACAGAAAAATGTAGACTAGGGAGAAAGTGCTTGTGTAGCTTTGGCAGCAGGGAAGCCTGGAATAGTCTGAGGAAATGGAGATTCCATTCCATTTCAGCACTGCTGGTGAGTTACCTGGCGCAGGCATGTGTATTTTTATCTAAATTTTAAAGGAGTTTTGAAACACAGTTAACTTTTTTTAGGCATACGCAGGAAGGACTTGTTATTTTTGTCTCAATATGGAGGAAACACCTGAAATTTACAAGTTTAAAATTAATGATATTCAAGGGAGATGTGTTCTATGTTATTATTTAAGAGAAGACTGCTTTTTGTGTTTACTGGTTTTGTGGAAGGGGGAAAAGGTGATGCCCTACAGCCATAGGTCAGAAAGCTACAGGCAGGACAGCAGCTGCTTGGAACTCTAGATGTGAAATGAGAAAGGTGCTGCTGTGAGCAGCCAGCTCTTCCTGGATAGTTGAAGGGTTACCTTATTAGTGTCTAGTGATACATCAGAACAGAATTTCAGGAGGCCATAGACTTAAATGTAAGAGTGTATTTGAAAGAGTGGAAATTTGCTTCTGTGTGGGCGCAGAAATAACCTTCTGGAAGATGGTTCCTAGCTTGGTAATCACAAAGAGTTAACGTGTATCTCGATGGAGTGTTGGGTATTGTGCCAACACTGTAGGGGAGAGGCAGAAGTTGTTAATTGCAAGTCATTTTGCTGTTTGTGTTCTGGGCTGTGGGTGGGAATTCCTTTTTTACCCAGTTTTATTTTGCCTAGGTATACTCGGGTTTTTTACAGCTGGGAGTCAGCAACTTTTTATTAATTTTCTGGAAATAGATGTGTAGCAAATAAGTTCTTAAATAACTCTAGGTTGTGTCAGCATTTTTCTTTGCTTGTTTCTATCAGCATTAACTGTTACTGTTCAAATCAGCCTTGTAACAGTTTTGAAGAATGGCAAAAGTAATGAGAATGGATGTATTTTCATGAAAGGGTAGTATATAAGAGGAGAGAAGTAAAACCTTAATATTGCCAGTTAGATTCCTATTATCTGTAACTGCTTTCTGGCCCTAAGGGAAGTTGATACCTCTAACAGTAAAATCTGTGTGAAACAGCATCATATTCTTACACTGGTCTAGCTGCTTGGATAAAAGAAAAACATGTGGAGTGTAGCATTATTGATGTGGCAGTTTTATCAGGATCCATTTGTAGTAACTGTGGATTTGTTCAGGATTAGTGGGGGTAGTGTATAATAATTATAATTCTGACCCTGCAAGAATGATACTGTCCTAGGCAGAAAGAGTGTGTCTCAAAACTAATAACAAAACATGCCCGCTATGCTAAGTTAAATCTGTGGTATTTTCTTCACTTTTGCTCAGTTTTTGAAGAAATTGATGGAAGAATCCTGCATTCAAACAACAGAGGAGTTCAAACAAGGTGTAGGATTAAAGAGCAAGCTGAAAAATCATGACTAAACTCGGTAACAGTGACAGAATAATTGTGGTCACTTCTAATTAGCCTGTTTACTTCACGGTACCAATTCAGATTTTTCTAAGAAAGTATATACGCTGGTGTTTTCTTAATTAGCTCTCCTTGATTTTTCTTACATATCTTAATTAAAAGTTTGGTGGTAGTTGTTAATTATGATGTACTTGTTTAGCCTTTTGTTTAGTCTTTGTTCTGTTTATGAATGCTGCCTTCGAACAGCACTGCTCTTACTCAAACATCTTGCACGATAGTTTTCCTTGGGGGTTATGGAAATGATAATCAGCCTTATGCTTGCTCTGTTTCCAGGTGCCAGAAAGAGACTCTCTGGAAACGAGAGCTCAGCAAACAGACATTTTGTGTTCTACCATCACCTAGTCCAGTTTGTCAGAGGTGGAATTTTAAAGTATTAGATTGCTTATCATTAGCCCAATCTGCTAGGGGGATTTTCATGTTTCTGCCTTGGTTGGACATCAGAGTTCTGGTTTCAGTGACCTTCTTTGTTTTGGTTTTGTGTGAAAAGAGGGTTATAGTGGAGAGTGTAGAAGTGTGTTGTCCTCCTTGCAGTCTTTCATATTTTGTCAGGTTTTCTCCTCTCCAAACTCTGCAGCAAGAATAGCATAGAAGCACAGGAAACTCTTAACCTCTTGCAAAAAGAAATAACATGTCAAATATTTCAATATATTACTGGATGCATTAGGCATACGCATTGTGAACCAGGCTTGGTGAACCATTTTATTCACAATGTCTTTTCATTACTTATTCAGATAATTGATGCAATGTTTGAAGTCCCTGAAGTGCACAGAAGCATCTGCAATTTCATTGACATAGTAAACTATTTTAGAAAAAAAGTACTTCAGTATCCTCGCAATAGACAAAATACGCAGCCTTTGTTTCCATAATGATTTAAAGTTAATGCATGGGAGATTGGGTGTGGGATTTCCATAAATTAAGGGGTGTTCTCACCTTTCAACAGTTGGGTTTTTAGTACTGAAAAACAAGTGTAGTTTCTCTGTGGGTCTTGTATGACTTCAGTAAAAATAAGCATTCTGGTGTTTCCCCCTGGTTATAAAAACTACTAATAATAAACGGTGGTATTTGTAAAACTGCTGATACTTCTGCAGTCTAAGAACACATGGAACAGATGCCTCCTGTTGCCCTCCACTTCAGTGTGTTTACTGGTGCTTCATGCAGCCTAGGTCATATTCTTGTTTTCGTGTTTCTGAGAGCTCCTATAGCCTCTTCCCTCTGAATGCAGTCAGCTGCTCCCTGATTTGGTTTACATGCTCTTAGTGTCTCCCTCGGGTTCTCTCCATTCACCGGTCTTTCACAACAGGCTCTGCAAGCTTTGTTAATCAGCTCATCCATTTGCATTAGAAGGGTTTTTTTCCAGCATAAGAAAAATTGTTTTCACCCCTCACTGCTTGCTGTCATTCCTTAGTTTGGAGCTTCCCAGTTCATTATCAAATTTATCACTTGCTGTACTTAGAGATAGAGCTACACTTTTTCTGTGGGGGTTTTTTGCATGTGTGTCCATCTATGTTATCTGGCCTCTTGCCTGCCTTCATGAAAAAAAAAGCTTACTTTTTCTTCTTGATTGATTTCTTCCACTCGGTTCCTTTCATTTTCTTCACTGACTAGTAGTTTTATCACTTCTGGGATTTCATGCACTATTTCCAACACTGTTGACTTTATTTGAACCATTGTCCTTCATTTTTTCATGCAATGTATAGCTAAAGAGTCTTTGTGTAGCTGAAGTCATTGCTGTTGTTAGTTTGCTTTCCCTTGTTTTTTAGGCCTTTTTCAGTTGGGCACAGCCATTTGCTGCAAAATACCTACATGGCAATGTTTTCTTATATCCAGTATATAAACGGTGAATTTCCTGACCTTCTCAACAATCATATCTACTATATACCCTTTTATTTTTACTTTTTCTTACTAATACATAATTCTAAATGAGTGTTTTAGTATCTCAATTCATGCATTTTTGACATCCTTGCCAGTTTCTTTAGCTGCAGTACCCCATGTAGTCACCTTTTGCCAAGCTGTTGCTCACTGCTTATGCAGAACTCCAAACTGTCAAAGGTACATAAAAATTGATATTGTTTAAAAGAAATAATTTTTATTGGAGGAGCTTTGCAGGTCAAAAGAGAAGCTTTCCTATTAAGCTGATGTGGTACAAAGCTGGTCTGATACAGACTCCTGTATCCAGGTGTCACTTGCCAACAGTTTTAATCATTGTTCCTCATTCAAGTACCTCTGGTTTTGAATGGCTTCTGTTTTGTTTTGTTCCTAGTTTTTCAAGAGAAGTCCTTTCTCTATCCTGCTTGTCTGTTGGTCCTGTATTCCCTGTTTAATAGATTTCTTACCCACTGGCAAGTCTTGAATAGATAGCAGAAAGGTGGAATTTTCAAAGATGCTAAACTACTGCAGGTTTTGCAAAATCAAAAGTCCAAACATGGTCTTAATTTGATCTCATCCCTTAGAATGGAATTGCACAGCAGCAAAACTGGATACTGAAGCCTTAGAAAAGCATTGTTTCCACAGGACAAGGTTCCTGCTAGCAGCCTTAATGTGTAGAAGATTATTTCTGCCATGCCACGATAAGAAGAGATAAAGCACTTTGTATACACTTACTGGCATCCTAGGTAACATCTCATAATCCAGACAATTTACTTTTGGTTGAATTGAGATGCCTGTTGGTGTTCACAATACCAAGCTTTCTGTTAATGTACTCATTGCTGAATTCCACTGCTCTAAAGGAAACATCAGCTTTAATTATGTCTTGGAAGAGTGTTTCAGATCCCTCTCCGAGTTTCCTCTCACTCGGGACTCCACACTGTGGTTTGTGCTGGGCTCACTGGAGCTCTTCTCAGGCTCTCTCAGCAGCAGAGAGCACGCAATAGCGCCAGGCTTGCTCTCTGCAGCCCTCCTTGGATGTGGCAGCAGTCAGAGGAAGTTAATAAACACAATAGATGGAAGCAGGGAAGGAATCAAAGATGAAAAGAGATTGATAGAGAAGGAAAAAATAGCATTTCCTGAAGTAAGAATCACATTAAGCAGATTGGGTCTGAGTGGTTTGATTTGCTTTTTTTCCATGCTGAGGAGGGAGCATGATATTTGTTGGCCAGAAAAGCAGATTCTGGAAGAATGATGTGCCTTGAAAGAGAGGACTAAACCTCAGCATCCTTAAAGATGGCTGCATGTTTCACTCAGGGCTGGGATGTATCCTTCCTGTCCTGTGCTCCCTGTGACCTGCATCAGTTTCCTGTGTAGGTTGCTCCTGTAGGAGTCAGCTCAAGGATCTCAGACTTCTGTGCAGGTAGGAAGAACCTCCAGGAATGTCCACCAGGCAGCTTGTCCTAGCAGATGTGTGATACAGAGGAAGGAGCAAGAAGCAACAAATACCTTATATTTGGAATGCAATTCCATGTCATGCTGGGCACTTTTCAGTCCATCAGATAATTTACACTGACTGAAAAATGTCAGGAGGTTTTCCTGTTTCACGTGATCTTTGAAGCCTCCCAATAAGTCAGAGCCCTGTGATGTCTAAACTGAACCTACCGTGTCTTAATAGGACAGCCAAATTTCCCATTTCACAAGTGGGACTTTAGGAGGAAGAGAAGTTGCCCCTTTGCATTTGCCACAGCTGGCAGAGTGACTGGAGAGGTGAGAAACTTCCTCTCCAGGCCAGGTATCTTCCCCTGGCAGCAGTAAAGACAAACTGAAGCCAGATTTCTCTCCTCTTGTCCTCTGCTGGTGTGTGGGGGAAGATGCTAAGGTCTGCCCCAGGCTCTGTGTGCTGTGACAGCGTAGGTTGTTCCCTTTACACAGATGGTCTGGCTAATGAGAGTACATTGCTGAACAGTTCTGAATCAGGGTTATTAATGCCCAGAACTAACTATGCTTCATGGAACCACGGAGTTCAATCATCTGTGGTCCTGGGATGCCCTGTGTGGTACAGACACTCACTTTTTGGATCTGTGTGCCTCTCAGTGCATATTGGCAGTGTTACCCTGCAAATGTCTGACTGATGAAAATCCCAACCCTATACCTGAGATGCAGTATTGGAGATTAGAGCTGGAGCTATGCAGCCTGTTGTCTGTTTTTCCATCCACTTTCTCAATGGTAAAATGGTGTGCTTAGAAACTGAAAAGCCAGAGTTTTGCCCTCTGTGCCTCAGCCCTGAGCTTAAATGGAGCACCTGAGGTGGTGGTGGAGGCTGCAGGTGGGACCCATCAGGGCAGTCAGCCCTGGGAGCACACCTGGCAGTGCCATGCTCCCAGCTCTTCTTCCCTGCCTGACTCTCTGAATCTCATGCTGCTCTCTGCAGGTCACTCTACTGGAAACCTGTTTGAAATTTTGCCAGGTTATGTTGCTTTTTGTAGTGTTGAACAACACATTTGGGATCCTCTTGTGGTATGGGAATGTCATTGGCTGATGTGCTTTTTTTCCCTCCTTCCTGTTAACCTGTCAGCTCTGATGCTCAGCAGTTGTCCTTTCACAGAGTGGTGAGGATGAGTTTGTGGGCAGGATAGGAAAATGCTGAGGAGCAAATTTGGTACACTGGAGCATCTGGCCTGTTCATCTTAATCTGAATCTTGCAGTCTCTTGTGTAGAAATTGTGAGGAGTTTTTTTCTGGATTCTTAAATAGATGAATCAAGTAAAGCCTCCATTAAGCTTGATTGCAGTGTTTTTAAAATTATTTCTGTCTGGGTCTTGTGGAAGCATTTGGAGCAAGATTTTACTGTATACACTTACATGTTGTTTTTTTCCCAACATTCATTTTTAGTATCTGGTCTTATTTTGGTTTGCATAGTTGATGTGACTGTATCTGTGAGAGGGTTTTTTTCCTTCATTCATTACTTAAAAGCTTATGAAATGTGCAATAGCATCTAGTTTTGACAGATTTTTTTTTAATAAATTACTGTTATGATCCTAATGATACAGAAGGAGAGGTTGGCTCTGCTTTCCACATGGAACAGCAAGTGATGAAATTCAGGGAGTTCATTACTGGGGAAAATGCTGCATCTGTCAGCAACATGTGCAGGGCTGCAGTCTTTATCATGGCACTGTTCATACCTGGTGCTGTGGGCACAGCCCCTGTGTATGGGAGGCTCTCTGATGGTGATGGTTGGAGTCTTGAATGTATTAAGGCCTGACTGATGCCAGTGGAAAGAGAAAAGAAAACTTTTGTGTGTGTCAAGTCATGCAGGTTGCTGGGGAATGTTCTGTGCTAGTAGGAGTTTCCTAAGCATCGAAGTCTTTGTGCCCACGTGGCAGCTGAGAAGTGACAATGGCAGGAATGGATAAAGCCATGTCATCATCCTCCAGCCTGGGACAGTCTCCCAACCAGCTGAAGAGGGTGGCTTCCTGAACAGATGATAAGCTCCTAAATAATTAGCCTTATTCTCTGTGTTGACAGTCTTCCAGTTAACAGTGAGGTCAGTGGGAGTAATTGGTTAATAGCTTCTTTGTGTCTTAAATTTAAATAGCACCATTAACCTCAAAGGTCATGAGCTGAAACTTCCACTACCAAACCACAGAATTTTATGGTGTGCATCTATACTGCCCTGTTATTTTGGCAGAAAGCACAAAATCATGGAAGTAGTCTGGAGAAAGAGTCCGCACAGATGTGCTGTAGGGATTTTGCTGTTTGTTGCCAGCAGTTGGAATTCTCTGTCAGATGTTCCACAGCATCACTGATATCTGTCTTTGCTTTACCCACAGAAGTAGGACCTCTACCACAGCAGAATAAAATCTTATCCTTTATTTGACACCTTTTAAAAAAGTAAATATATTGTTTTGCACACTAGGTCTATGTTGTTTATCTGTGCTCTCTTGGAACATTTTTTTAAGTGAATTTTTTTAGGCATTAGGGCTATGGAAAATGTTAAAAATAGAGGACTGTTTCGTTTATTAGGTGAGTTTAAAGTTCCTTCATTGTACGATGTCAGAAGAACAATTAAGTTTTATCTGAGCAGAGCAGGGTGTCCCTAGGTGCAGGTTACAACGCATCCAGTGATACTATTAAAAGAAAGATCGTTTGTTGTTGCATTGGGGAATCCTTATAAAACATCAGGAAAACTGCCTGGAAGAATATAAATGTGTTCAGGCAATGGAGTGAAATATTCTTAAACTGCAGGGTGATGGCCTGTAGCTGGATAGGTTTTCAGAGCAGCTGTTTTGATGTGATTGTTGCTTTTCCCAACAGTCATAAATTGGATGTACTAGAACCCTTTTTTTTCTTAAGGCTTTGCTGTTCGAAGGTCCAGAATCAAAGCTTCTGTTATGAAAGTGAGATTATCTAGCCTAGAGTTCATGAAATAAACTCTGCTGGTTTTTTTTCCTTTTGATAAGTTGTTTACATGCTTCCAAAGATGTTAGGTTTCTTGCATGTGCAGACCAACGGAGTCTTGCAGGATTTGCTTTGGGTCGCTGTTGTGGGTGCATTGAGTGTTAGCCTTGGGTGTGCATCTGTGGTCAGGTCTGTGCTGAACCTGCCTGGCTTGAATCACTACTCCCTGAAGTACTTACTTGTACTTAAGAACAGCCATGCTGAGTTATATCAAGGATTGCAAGGATTTGGCCCCCAGTGTGGCCAAACCTCATTTAGGTGAGGGTCAGCTGGAGACCATCTGCCTTGGTCACCTGGTAAACCCATTGTGGGATTGGTCTGACCAAAGGTGGAATTTGTGCTGGAGCAAGGCTCCCCTGGTGATCACTGGAGACCTCCTTAGCATGTAGCCAGTGAAGAAGAGCATGATTTATCTTCCTCTCAGAGATCTGTAGAGCAGGACAGATGAGCTGTGCCTTGGAAGTGCCCATTTCCTGTAACCCTGTACAAAGGGGTCTGGAGAGAGTCACTGCCCAGCAAATGGGTGACCTCAGGTGAGGTAAATTCATCCACACTGGCCTAGGACTGGTAGAGCCCATCCTCTCATTTCCAGCTTTTCTCCACAGACTGGAGAAACCACAAGCAGCCTGGCTGCTGCCTCATCTTTTACCTGTCTGTTCGGTGAAAAAGCAAATCACCTGTGGCTGTGGAAGAGGCAGTTCAACACAGAACTGAACTCACTCTTGGGTGCCAGCCTGCCAGCTTCTCCAGCTGGGTTGCACAAATTCCTTGAAGCCCAAGCACCAAATATCTGTTGTTTGGTAACTGTAATCCAAAGTTATTTATTAGAAGTTTAGCCTGCTAAACAACTTTCGTACCTACTAGCATATTTTTAATTTTTTTTAAAAAAGAACAGTATTAAAAATATCCATTGTTCATCTGCCCTACTTTAAAGGAAGCTAAAAATCATCTGCTAAGGTATGTTACACTTTGCAGAGAGAAGTTTAAATCCACATGAAAATCTGAGGACTGGGTAGGAAAACTAGAGTCATCCTGATCCCAAGAGATGACCTTCAGGAGCTGTAGAGGGCAAGAAGAGGAGCTGCAGATTATGGCTTTCAGTTGTCTTTGTTTAGCCCCTTCCTGCTTGTGTGTCAGTATGGAAAGTTGAGTGTTGGCATTGCTCTTCTCTTAAATACTGTATCGGTTCTGGTTTTTATACCCATTACCCTCTCTGTATTTTACCTTGTTTTCCTGTCATTTCTGTAATCTAAATTATACACTAAAGACTTGTGTGAGCCATATTCATGAGGGAGCTGTTTATCCCTGAAATTTGGGTACCTTATTTAGGCAGCTTACCTAATCTTTATTTCTTAAGGGGTAAAATAAAACAGATGTATACAGGAATCTTCTTGAAAGTCCTGGCACTTGTACATACAGGTGTAAGCTTTGGAGCATGAGGTAAGCTTGGCTTCTGTAGTAAAGCCATTTTAAACTTTTCTCCTTTCCAGCATCCTTGGTTTGGGGATAGGTTGCATGAAAGGGTTTACCCAGAAATTACTGAGGGGTTTTTTTAATGTATAAAATTGTAATACTTATTTACCTTCTGCCTGCTGCTACTAAAATACTCTATGTAAGTGCCAGCTGCTCTAACGAGAAGTAATTGGAACAATTAATAGCTCTTGACACTTTTTATTGTCTTTATTCTCTTTTGTATCTTCCCTGGTTCTGCATCCTTCCTGTGCAAGTTGCAGGAGACATAACCCTTCTGCATGCTGCTCACAGGTCTCCTTTGATTCCTCCTGTACCTCTGTTCTGATCCAGCCACCTCGCACTCTTCCCCAGATCTCTTTCTGATCACTGTCTCAAAGCTTGGAAACATCAGCACATTAATCCCCTTTCAGGTTTTTATCTTTGTTCTTGTTATTGATATTATTTGGCCTGAGTGCAAGGTGTATAGCACACTGTATTACAGATGGGCTTAAAGCAAATCCATCAGCTGTTCTAAAATTAGGCAATGCTGGTTGAAAGACCCTGTTCACATTTTTTATGAGGGCTTTTGTGCTTATACATAGGCACATTAAAAATGGCTGAACTCATGTAAATCTCCCTGGTAAGTCTGGAGTTCTTCAGTGTCTAGGTCCTTTCATTATTTACAAGTAAATACATTTTAAAAATGCAGTCATAAATCTTTGAAAACATCTTCATTTGTGCTCAGTTGAAACTTTGCTAACTGTATTATACAAAATTGACAGCAATGTAGAAATGTTTTAACTCTCCCTGTAGGTAGGATTGAGTCCTGCTTGAGGTGATAGGAAAGCAAGCTGTAGGATTTAGGATGTCTGTCGAACACAACTTTTAGTATCTCTGAATTTAAAAGGGGCAAAACAAAATCAGGGGACTGAAAGCACTAAAATCTGTATCCCTGAGCCTAAAGTAAAAGAACTGGAAAGGGGAGAAAGAATTACTGGTATCTTACTGCTGTGTTAACATGTTTACCTGCAGTGTATGCTGCCTTCTGCTTTTCAGTCTTGCAGTGCTGACAGTGGGTTCTTTAAAATGTATTGAAAATTGACCAGGCAGGACATCCTGGGACCGAGTGGATGCTCTGTGTTGCAGAGCAGCGGTTCAGAGCTGGGAGAGGATTGTGGAGCCAAGGACATTGCTGGCCTTTAGACGTGCTGGGAAGGTGCTGAATCATCTTCTCCAAACCCTTCTTGCACTGTAGCAGAGCTGCTGGCCCCCTTCCCTGGCTGGCCTGTGCCCCGACAGTCACAGGAAACCTTTGCTGAGGTTATTCACTGGCACACATGCACGCCTAAATCTGTGCAGCTGCCCAGCTTGCAGTTGTGGAATTGAGAATGTGGTTGCTATCCCTCCTAAGGCTTCTCTGACCATCAGAGCTATTTACATCTATTCATTTTGTTACCTCTGTGCTCTGCTGTGCCCTGGGGAGTTTTGTTCCAGTCTCCCAGCGTTCAAACATAAGTATCCACAGTGGGGTTTGCAAATACACACATCTTTGGAAAACTGGCATGTGATACTTAGAGCAGCTATGCAGCATCCAAATTACACATCTCATAAGGCATGAAAAAGAAAGTGGGCAAGCAACATTAAATAGCATATTTGTGCAAAAGCAGCTGAAGTGTGATTTCTGTGGGAACTGTGACTACTTGCCTAAGCTTTGTGCATCTAAATTCCTCATTTAGGGTTGTAAGTATATAGGAAGGCTTTCTGTCTTGTTTTGCATCTAGTGTCTAGCTCTTTAAGGAGCTAGATCTCTAACTACTCTTGATTTTTTTCTTTTTTTTTTTCCTTCTCTCTTTTCTGGGTTCAGATGCAAAAGGTGGTAGTTTTTCCAGGTAGGTGTGTGTTATATTTCATCTCCTTGGCATCAGGAGGAATTTCATTGCACCACACAGAACATTGCATCGGCAGCAGAGCTTGTACAGCTTGTCAGTGGGTTCCACAGCTGGGGCAGGACAGGAGGCAGGGACAGGTTCCTGTGTTTCTGAGTGGATCATCAAATAAAAGAAACTAATAAAAGCTCCAGACCATGTCAGTCATCTTTTTCACCTACTGTTTTCTCAGCAATTGTATGGTGTTTCTTTTTTATGTGGCTGGTGGTCAGTTATCATGACTTACATATTTTGCAGTGAAGCCTTAAAAATTTGGCTTTGTTTCATCAAATACATTAATTCACTAACCTTTAAGAGCCTGAAAAACGTTTTCAATGTCATGCAAGGTTAGTCTCAATCACCCACTCCTGCTTGATTTCCACAGGGCAGCTGGTAAGGTGTTTTATTTTGCTGGTTGCTTTTTAAATTACTCAGTAGCTAAGCAAATTAAGTTATGTATATATACACTTAATTGTAAGCTGTTCAAGGAACAGGGGAAAAAAGCCTTGTTGTATAAGTAAATAACCTGTTTAGCCATTGTTTCTCCCTCTACCGCCCAGTCCCTGCCACCTCCTGCACACAGGTACAGCAAGGGGCAGTCAGCTTAATTGGGCTGGTGGGTTTTTTCTTTCCTGTTCTCTTTGCTGAAATCTGGCTTTGGGTTAGATGCCATGAACAGTTCAGCTCTAGCTTTCCCACCTGAGTTTGTGACTGTCAGCATCACATGAATTACATGTTTAGCTTTTCAATTTCTTGTAATTTCATGGATGGTTTTAAAGTAGTTAATTTCTTCTCTCTGTGTATGTTTATAAGGGGTTTGCACACCTTCATGTTCCCGTTTTCTCCTAGTGCTCTTTTTTAGTTAGTCATGCAGTGCATTTGCATGGGGTTATAGGTGGTGGAGTATATTTTAAATTATTATGAGATCTTCTGATGAAAAGCCTGCGTGAGCTCAGTGTTGCTGAAGACAGTGTTGATGTGGTATCTTGAACTGGAGGCTGTTTCCGCAGAGGTTCTTGAATTACTGCATAGGACAGACCCGGATGCTTGCATTGTGTAATGTCCTTTCCCTGCCCGTTATCTTTATTAAATCATTTTGTACATGAGATCCATCTCTTGCTCTCACGTGCCTCTCCTTGGTTCCTCATCCACCTGCATCCTCCCATCTGCCAAACAACAAAATAACTCTTTGATAAGAATTAAATATTAATTTGATGATCGGAATGTCTTGGAAAAGAGTTACACTGTTCCAGAGATAAATGTTTAGTTCTCCAGAAGAGTAGAAAATGAGGTGATGGAAAATGCCAGGTTGTAGTTCACAGGCAGCAGCATTTAAATGGTTTGCTATAATCATATTAGGATAGAATTAAATTGAGTTCTTTATTTTGTGCTGCAGTGGAATAGGACTGTTACTGATCATTTTCTCCTCCCTCTTGCTTTGATGATTAGTGTGAAAACTCAAGCAGCAAAAATTATGGGAGTTCTGCAGCAGTGCACGGAGACAGTGGTGTGAGGAGGTCTGACTTGGAGTGTTGTGTCCTTGCACATGAGAGCTCTGGTGCTTCCCTAATAGACTGAAAATGAGACCACTGCTGCTTTATAAGAGGTCTGTTCCAGCCACATTGCTCTACAGCTTGGCAGATGGTGGCATGTGAATGGTTTCATATTGATTGGATGGATTTGCCTCGGGGTAATAGGAGTGTGGGGCCTTAAAGATGTAATTCTAGATATTTTTTTTTCCTTTTTATTTGAAAAAAAAATCCAACAAAAATGTGCATTTGTAAAACACTCCTCTTTACATGAGAGGAGTTTGTGGTAATCAAAGCACTGAAGTTACGTGGAAATAAAAAGTCCTTAAATAGATTATCACAAAGACCAAAAAGCCAAGAATACTTATTTACTAAGTGATTACGTTTTTACATTAGAAGAAAGTGACACTTTTAATTAGTGTTCAAGGCATATGGTGAATGAGAAAATAAGCTTATTTCATGCAAACAGAAATCGATGCAAATAACCTTTCTCATATAAAAAGGGATGACTTGAAACTCAATACATATTCAAGAAGGTTAAGTCATTACTGCATCACTTTAATATTAGTTAAAGGCCAGCAAAGAAAATCACTACTCTGCATATACTTACTCAGCATGGATTGCTGTAAATGAAAGAAATAGGTGATGGTGCTCTGTAGGTGAATCTAAAGAAGCCCTTGTCCATCTAATGCATTTATTCTTTAACCTCAGTAAATAACCTTTTGAGTTCTGCCTTAGCACAGGAACTTGCCAGAGATGCCCTATTCCTCCAGCAATTCATCCCAGCTGGGAAAGACATTTTGTGATGCTCTTTGTTTATTGTTCTTTCTCACACTTCTGCTTTGTGCTTTCAGTCTTTTAAATGTTGTTTGTAAATCCTTCGGTATGAAATGACTTTTCAAATGTGTTTGTACAGCACCTAACGCAAAGATCCCAATCTCATTCAAGCCTCTGGGTGTTGCTGTAGAGCGTTGAGTGAATTGGTATTTTTTTATAGTAATGGAAGTATTTCTTGAGGTATTTGACCTTAAATGAAGTGCAGGGAAAAACACTTATTTAGCTTGCAGACACGATGGAATAGGGACAGTTTGATACCTTGGGAGACTTAGGTGCTATTGAACACTGGATCCTTTCCATGTATTTCGGTCTTGTGCTCTGGTGCGTGCAACAGTGGTTTCATAAATGAATTTAAGCCACAATAAGTCATAGCAGTATCTTAGCAAGATATGTCTTCAATTTGCTTGAAGGTATAGTTCACGTTTTCTAGCAGAATTATTTACGTGCATTTACATTTACATTATTTACATTTTGTTTTTCCATGAAGGAACCCTCTCGTGGTGAACTTTATGCTGATTTTGGTTCTTCTGCAGTACAAACCACTTAGTTGGGTGTGCTTTCCCTTTTAATTACACTTTGTTCCCAAAACTGATTGGATTTTACCACTTTTGCTGAATGAAAAACTCCTGTATAAATTTTAAGGTCCCTTTAAAAAAAAAATCTGTGTTAAAAGCTAAGTGATTTTAGGGTTTTGTGTGTGGGCTCACTTCTGGGGAGGAAAGGGCATAAAACAGTGACAATTTTTTTTTCCTCCTGCTTGATAAGTGTAGGGGGATTTATGTTGTATATCACAACCAGCAGCTATTCCAAGAAAAATCTTTAAGATGGTTACTTGGATCTGTGTACACTGCCCACCTGGTGGTTATGGAGTGAACTGTTACTTTAAAGAATAGTTTAAACAACAGCCATGTTTGGGGCAGGCTAATCTTGCAAAGAGAGCAGTACATATAACAGGAGTCTACAGTGTGATAAGGGGAAAATTCAGCTCACTGACTAGATGTTTTAATGTGCGAACTCTAGGGAAATAACATATTGACTATTCTGTTGTGCGCAAGAAAATTGAAGAACCCTTTGCAGACAGAGGGCTTGCAAAGGATTCTTTCTGTTTCTCTTAACCAAAATCTGTGGCAAGATGTTTGAAATCAGCAGGACGCTTAATGCTGCTTTGTTAAATAATGAGGTAATATTTTGTCACTTTTTCTGGGCAGCATCTGTTTTTTTCTCCTTTTTCATATGTTGGTGAAGGATTCAGTTTAATCTTATGCAAGTAAGATTTTTTTTTTAAAAAAATCATCCTTCAATTTATTATTTTTTTCCTTTTGATGCTTTTGGAGAATTGGGTTGTCTTTTATTTGCGGTTTCAATCGGCTGCTGTTGCCTAGGACATTATGCCACGTAAGGCTTCTAAACTGCACAGAGTAGGTAGTTATTAACGCTGAATTGGCTTCTGGTATAGTCCATCTGGGCTCTGTATGAGAGAGCTTGCTAGCGGCTACTGATGCTAAGATACCCGCAACCTTTGGGATGTATGCGTGGTGGAGAGGGGCTCAGTGATATGAGATCACTTCTTTTAAGGGAAACTGTCATTAATGAGTCAAGAAACTGCTCATTTATGGTAAGGAGAGGGAGGGGGGGGGTTGGGAAACAACCCTGTGATTTCATTTTGATATTGGATTAGCTGTTTAAGACAAGTTTCTTTTTTGTGGGGATGGAAGATTGCACTAAAAATATGCTTTGCTCAGGGGCTTGCTGGCTGATGCTGGAGAGACTGTATAGAGAATCTGATGCTTTACAAATGTCACCACCGTGATGCGGTGGTCAGTCCCTTTCCCTGAAAGATAAATGGTACTATTGGAAACACGAGAATAAGGTTGACTTTTTCAACAATAGGATTCTGCCTTTGTCTTTCCAGAGAGAGGCCTCTGAGGATGTTTGAGCATTTGTTTTAGTGTTTCTCGGAAAGGCTGTGTGTGTAGGGTGCTTTTTGGGAAAGTGGTCAGTGTGCAGAGTACCTGGATTTATAGACGGATAAGATTAGCTAATTTTTTAGAGGAGCAGCGTGCGATTATTGTTTCAGAAAAATGGCTGAATCTTGATATGCATAACGAATTTATAGTAACAAAGTAGGCTGAAGTTGAAAAGACTTAAAAATAATTTCTGGATGCCTTCTCTGGTGTTGTTAACCCCTGAAGAGACCTTAAGTAAAAAATTTGCATTACAAATCTAACTTTAATATTTGATGTATATTTGCACAAGAATCTATGGTAATATAGTAGCTGTTGTAGTATTTTGATGTCTGTGTGTTCAGTCTAATGGGTCACCTAAATTTGAGTTAGGAAATGTATCTTACGGGCTAGTTTAATCCATGCTAGTTTTTACTAAGCTACAAATGTGCTCAGAAAGACGCGTGGTGAGAGAAATCCTCTGCAGCCTTTCACATTGTTCATATTTTAATTGAATTCAGTGCTCATTCCACAAATAGATTGTATGGTGTTTTTTAAATGTGATTTTTCTCCTTGCTTGGTTTGTGTATAGCTAGATTTTATGAGCTTTACTACATTTCATATGTTTTATTGGTGTGTTTAGTCTCTGTGTGTGTTTGAGCGTGTCTATGGTTTAAAGAAATTTAAAATGTACTGAATGTCAGTTCCTGGCTTACCAGTCCGGAGGGAATATTTATACTTTTTAAAAAATGAAACTTGTAGAACAATGATTATTTGGTTTACATGTTTTGAAAATGGTTTTGGTGGTTTGTAGTCAGGTTTTCTTTCTCTAGGAAAGAGCTAAGTGAGCTGATAATGTGGCCCATCCTAGCTTTCTCGGTTTTCAGCTCTTACACTTAAAAACGCTTGCAATGATACTGATTTTAAAAAAAAAAAATTTACTTGTTGAAATGAATCT
Organism: Melanocharis versteri; assembly: GCA_013397845.1. Lineage (NCBI taxonomy): Eukaryota > Metazoa > Chordata > Aves > Passeriformes > Melanocharitidae > Melanocharis > Melanocharis versteri. Next base: position 237,080 of record VZTG01000763.1, on the reverse strand, counting down.
CTGGATGGTAAAACTAAATGATCCTACGTGTATTAATAGAGTAATACTCTGTTGCTTTAGTTGAGATAAATGTAAATTCAAGGTTTGTTGTAATTACAGAGTGCCATGCCTTGATACTTTGGACAAAACATGCTTTAGGAAAATACCTCTCAAGTAAGAGAAAGAAATGAATGCTTCCTAACTTGTGAGAATTCTTGGTAAACTTGCCGTGGTCAGAAAGGGGTAAAATATTGCTGTTTGGAAGTGAAGTTTTGTTAGTTTGTCAGTGGCAGCGAGCGGAGGATTAATGAGTGTGCATTGTTAAGTTAAGCACGTTTCTCTAAGGCTGGAAAAGAAAATTCTTTTAAATGCCCAAAGTTCGCTGTCGTTTTATTTCCTGTCGAGCTGAAGAATAATGAAGCGAGGTGGCAAAATAATTCTGAAATACTACTGTCGTTCGGGGGGAGCGCCCGATAAAGAGGTGTCTGCTGTGCCTTCGACATTGTCAAGTGGCAGCAACATCAAATCCACTCCTTTCAAAATACGTATTTTTAAAAACCTCACCGGGCGGAAGGAAGGAAAGATGGGTTGATTATTAAAATCAATAGTACCTGAAAATAAATGCAGCTTTAAATGCACGTCAAAGTGCTTTTGTTGTGCCTTTAAGCCTAGAGGCAGATCATTAAATATGCATTTCTCCGGAAAGCAACTGTCGAAAAAGATAAGGTGGTTAAAATACGCCGGACCTGGGAGCGGGGCGCGCAGGAGGTAAGGAGATGTAGGCACTGGAGCATGGCCGAGGTACGGCACCGCCGGGCCCAGGGGTGGGAACTGGGGGAACCAAAAAAAAAA